>DWKL01000108.1:0-24952 GCA_018249415.1 Phareas burnsi | reverse complement strand
GAGACAATTGAAGATAGAATGAAGTATTCTAACCAATCTCTACTTTTCTTTCCTTTACTAATCATTATTAATTATTTTTATATGTTAAGAAAAACAAAGTGTAACTTTAAGTATAATATTTACCTGTCTCTTTGCATCCAAATCACACTTATTACCAAGTATCATCTTCTCTACATCAGCACTGGCATTTTCTTCAATGTTTCTTATCCAATTCTTTATATTTTCAAAACTTTTCTCATTTGTAACATCATAAACCAACATAATGCCCATAGAACCCCTGTAGTAGGCTGTAGTAATTGTGCGAAACCTTTCCTGGCCTGCTGTATCCCTAAGAAGTGTAAAAGAATATAGCAAAGCAATCTAATCATAGTACATCTTAAAACCAAAAATAACAAAACTTACCATATTTGTAATTTAACTTTTTTGCCTTCGAGGTCTATCGTTCGAATTTTGAAGTCAATGCCTGTAACAGTCAACCTAAATGTTAAACGAGTCAACAGTCAACTAATTAAAATTAATGTGTATGAGGTCATAAACATTCATTCGTTTAATTCGATAAGGGCTCATTTATCGACGGACCCCACCCTGCCACTCCAAACACTTTGGCATAAATACTCACAATGAACAATGAAGCAAAAAATATACTTCGATGACAATTACGTATAAAAAATACAACTATCCTGACAATAACCTTTGATACAAAGACCCGAGCCACTTACCGATGGTTGATATGAATGATATATTGAAAGCATCTTCAGAAAATCTAAATAATATAGATGTTTTTCCAACTCCAGAATCACCTATCAAGAGTAGTTTAAATAGATAATCGTACGTTTTTGCCATTTTTTTACAACAATCTGATTACAGAATATACGGCCACACATTTGGCATTTTTTTGAGTAATCGTTAGTGATGCGACGTGGTTGGTATAGACAAAACAATATATATAGATACAGAGTCATCAACGTCAACCAAAAACTTTCTGAAAAAGTCGATTACTTACTTAAAATCGAATAACATACTGTTATCGATTTCAAATTGTATTGTACTGTAATTTTTCGGGATATGGTAGGTTATGATTTGTATTCGTTTAATGAAGCGTAATTATGGAAAAAGGGTAGCAGGTACTATAAATCTTCATAGTCTTTTTTTAAGGTTTTGATCATAGTGGACTCATGTTATTCTACAGTGGAAAAATTCGATTGGCGATTGACGCGATTGCTGTGACTGTCGACTGTCATTCATATGTTAGTTATAGACTATGGAGCGGTTCGTTTCGTGAATTTGTCAAACTTGGTTATAATTTGACTTGAAAAAGTTATTATATTTGGTATTTTGTTTGTAAATATTTATGTTCAGATTTATAATAATTTTTAATGCTTAGTTTTAATAGAATAAAATGTTTTACCATGTAAGTATATGTTAACTTATAATTTACATCTGTATGTAGAAGTGTTTAGAAAATAACCCGGATAAACAAATACTTTGCAGATTTCCTTAGAACATGAAATACTTCTGCATCCTCGATATTTCGGGCCACAGTTACTGGACACCGTGAAACAAAAACTTTATCTGGAAGTCGAAGGAACGTGCACAGGCAAGTTAGTAAAATTATCAAAATGTTATTTGTTAAATTGGGGTTGGTTACCTTTAATGAAATATGTAACTCAAAGGGGCGAAATAATTTTAAGTATATGCCCTGGATAGTTCTCTATGCTAAAACCATTGTATACATTAAACGTTGTTTGGAATAAATTTATCAATCATGTTTTATTCATCCATAAAGTTTTGAAAACGAATTGTCGAAGAGACTGAATATATGGACTTAGAATAAATGAATGAATAATCATGTAATCATTCTTAATTTAAATAACATTGAAATATCTTTATTGCAGATATGGTTTTGTGATAGCAGTAACCACAATAGACAGTATAGGTGCTGGTCTTATTCAACCTGGACAGGGCTTTGTGGTGTACCCAGTGAAGTACAAGGCCATTGTCTTTCGACCCTTCAAGGGAGAGGTGCTGGATGCTATAGTTACCCAAGTCAATAAGGTAGGAAACACACATTTTCCCTACCTGTACAAGAATATTATATTTTTATTAAGTAATCACAATTTCATAAAAAAAAAAAATTGTCAATTGACTGTTATTACCATTTCACTAACATCTAAATGAAGCCAGTATATTGAGGCAAACAAACGTAAGGAAACTTTAAAAAATAATCAATGCATTGTTTTAGTTATATTCCCATAATAACAAATACTAAAACTATAGGAACATGTTATAAGAGAGTATTGTGTGTTAATGTGAATGTTAATTGTTGCTTTTTGCTATTGGTATTTAAAATTTTAAAGAAGAAAGTATGAATATCTATGAATGTACTTGAAAATATTATAATATTTGTCTTAAGTTGTTTTAAAATAATAACACGTTGACTTGCGGCAAATGTACCTATCATGTTTTATTGTCCGAGACACACATGCAATTCGCACGGATACGGTGTGTGCTGCCATACTGAAACACACCTGTTGTGTTACGTGCCGCACGGGTGGATTGTTTGCGAAGATTATTTGCCGCAGTCAAAGTGTTACTACTGATTAATTGGTTATTATTTCAAAACTCTTTTTACACAGGTTGGAATGTTTGCTCAAATCGGACCCCTGAGTTGTTTTATTTCACATCATGTAAGTGACACAATAATATTATTTTGTTAATGGTATGTTAAAAGGACCCATGTCTACTAAAGTAGTCCGCCCTGCAGAGATCCAGAGAATTAGATTATTAGGGCCAAAATACTTTGTTCTATTGAAAGCAGTAAAAGAACGTACAACCCAGCTGATGTTAAGCGATAAGAACCACTCATGGACACCAGTAATTGGCATTATGTAAAGGTATTATCGGTCCAACACCAGTAATCGGCCCTATATAAAGGTACTATAGGTCCAACACCAGTAATCAGCCCTATATAAAAGTATTATCAGCTCGACATCAGTAATCAGGCCTATATAAAGGCCTAATTGACCTGAAACCATTAGTTGGCCCTATATAAAGGTATTATCGGCCCAAGTATTAAGGTTACACAATGGATGTGTTTTTTACAAAAGATTACAACTGGGGACTAAGTGGTAATGCCTCTTATTAGTATATATCTATCTAAATTGCATCTTTTAAACCAGAACACAAAAATTTTTAAAGTCTAGGCCAACATTTTCTGTATAGTGGGTCGGGATCCAGTACTGCGCCATGGAAATAAAATATGAGTACGTAGCAATTTTCTTGTATACAATCAAGCATACTCACAAATCGAAAAGAGACGTGATACTTAGTAGTGCGATGTGTGGTCGCAATAATGATTTTTATTTTCCCCACATGTACTAAGAGGGTTAAAAACCTTTTGGTGGGTCACAGTGAGGAAACATGAAAATAACTGGGCTGCAGTGTAATCAAATTTGGGAAACGCTGGTCAAGAAATTAGAGGAATAGTAACAGGTGACTGTGGTATCTCTTAGTCAACTTGATTCCATGTTTAGTCTGTTATGAGCTACTATGATTTGTAGCTGCAACCACCATAAAAAGATAGTCATATAGAGTATTAATATTGCATTTATAAATATTACTGTGACATACAAACATTACACTCAAATCATTTTTCAGTCCATTCCTGCCGATATGGAGTTTTGTCCAAATGTGAATCCCCCATGCTACAAAAGTAAACAGGAAGATAATGTCATACAGGAAGAGGATGTTATCAGACTGAAGATTGTGGGCACCAGGGTCGATGCCACAGGCATTGTAAGTGATTCATTTATTACACATACATTTCATGAAATTTTTAGTTATTTCACAAGAGGTCTGAGTTTCTAATGATACTAAAAAGTAATCAAGCAGAAGTCACTCAGTATATTCGTTACAACTTTAAAAAAAATGATAATCACTGGGGCCGACTATGTAACGTACTGTATAAAGGACAGAAACGGTTATAAATATTGCTGTCAGCAAATATTTATTTGAGCTATATATTTATTTATTTTAATACTTGTAAATAATGTCTTATATGTATAAACTGTGCAGAATATCGTATTCACCTGTTAGCAATTTTATTTATATACTTAAGTACCTATTTTTTCCTTTGCAGTTTGCTATTGGGACCCTCATGGACGATTACTTAGGTTTAGTGACTCAGTAACATTTCTACTATTCATTGATTTAAGGTAATTTAAGCAAACACATTAAATAATTTTCAAAATAAAAAACATTCTGTTTTATTAATCTTTATTTGGCATTCAAATAATTGGGTAAATTCCATATGCAATGTAACAAAAACAATTCATCAAAAAAGAGCAAAATATTTGGGACACTCTCAGTCTATTTGGGCAGTATGGGTGGTGGTTATATCAACCTGATTGTTCTATGGTGGTTCAATGCTTACAATATAACCTTATATCTAAATAAAGTACTTATCAACAATAATATGGTGCTCAAAAATCGTGAATTAATTTTTAAAAGTCAAACAAGTGATACTTCTCTCTTCATTTTTGATGTTATTGGAAAAATAACAGATTTTCTTCATGCTAAGCCCATGTCTTCGATTTTCGTATTTTGATCGAGAAGGCTCAAATGTACTTTCCTTTCTACTCGTTCACCAAAATAGTATTAAAAAATTAAAGTACAGCTTCAAAAAGTATAATTACTCAATAATCTAAAGTCAATTTAACAAGCTGAAAGCCAGATATACTTACAGAATGCCAAATGTTGCATTATCATATAATTATATCAGACTACAAATGCCTGTCTAACTCATTTCAGTCTGTATCCATGATTTATTATGTCAAGTGCTAAATATAATTAACAAGGTACTATTCTATAAATGTTTCTAATCATTCCGATTGTAAATTCTAAAGAGGTTAAACTAGTTACTGTAAAGAGTTAGACTTGAGCATCGAGCACATAAATGTCACTTGACAGAGTATAACTTTTATTCCTATATTAATTATTATCAATGTATATGTACACAATCAAAATCGTTAATCAAGATGAAACATTAATTTTGTCAAAGATTCAAAAGGACGATTCAAAGTCTTTGGTGTATCATTTATGTACAAAATTTTCAATACATAAGACGAAATAAATAATCTAACCGTATATTGTTATTGCCCACACGTAAACAAAATATGGCATCAAAATAAATAATACTCAATAATGAGATCAGAAACACGTACTAAGCAAAAGAAGTATTAATCTAAGCACCAAATAGGCCTAACGTAAAGAATAGGCTTGAGCATGAGTCAACTATAAACTTTGTCAATAATGTTGAGAACATGCATATAATTCAAGTACATACATACGTAAGCATCGTTGAATAAATGCTTTAATATATCTAGATTCACTATCCATTATATATAATTTATATTTACTATAAAATATTGAGACATAACATTGTGCAATATAGTTATAATATGCATGTTAGTAAATATTTGGAACAATCAGTAATTATTTTGCAGTCATAATAAATTTGCACAATTCACTCATTGAGTATAATATCCTCACAATAATGTTAGCTGAACGGCTAACCCGATTAGTAATAAAACAAAAGGAATCTTACATATTATGTAATGTGTAAAAATAAAAGGATACCCAAGCAGTTGCAAATCAAATGGTATCGTGATATGGATTAAGTTTATTGGTGTATTAAAGCCAAATAAAATAAAATATATTCATTATGTCATTGCAGTTGTATTAACGGATATAACTATTTCAATATTATACATATATAATTTTCTCATTTAATTGACATCAATAAACTATAAACAATTTTAAATGCACATATCACATTCCATATTTTCATTAGTTTTCAATGTTAAATTTGACAGTATAGGCATTTTTTTGTAAGTTTATTTATATATTGTTTTCCCTAATTTCAATAACAACAACATTTCAACCAGGCTAGTTCAGTTCAGCAACATTATGCTGCAGTTACAAGGCACAAAACAAGACTTCAGGACAAACAGACAATACCGCAGGCTCTATAGGAAACAAGTATTATATAATAAGACTATGTGAGAGTCATACACAGGAAACATTTGACAAAGCAAATAAATTTTTAACAGATTAGGAATTACACTGATATGAAACGTTAATTATGTTATCTATTTACTAAGGAGATTCACACGTGGCATATTTATTTTTGCTGTTTCAGTACAACTGTGCTATTTAACATTATGTCACAAGTTCAGATGTGGCATATTTGTTAAATTATATACCACAATTTCACATGTAATATATTTCTTTATTGAACAATATGCCACAAGTTTCGATGCAGCATATATGTTAAAAATATGCAGCATGCAAGTGTTAGGGTTACCGTGGGTTGGCTTAGCATAAAATATTTCTTATCGATACTTTATCATCCAACTACAGTTGGGATGCAAGTTATCGATACTACATAAAGATCTTAAAAGTTAACCATCGACTAGGAAGGGGTAAAGATTCGGACATTATGAACACTATCTAACATTTGAAACATCTTAACAATATTAATGCTCTATAACACTAAAATGCGATCCAATTTATTAATATTTTAACACCATTTAATATTAATAATACTGACATACTTTATTTAAAGGAGGTCTAGAAGAGATATAGTATCTATGTAAAGGGTGGAGTAAAATTGAATTACACTATGATTAAGTTTTTGTTTTTTTCTTGTGCTTCCCCGTCCTCTGGCAACTTAAAATCGTCCATCCTGACACTCTTAACCAAACACCACTTGTAACTTTCTGCTGTTCTTCGAAGTAAATGTGGAATTCATTTATTTCAGTGAGCAACGCAGACTTGAGGAAAAATTGCGACTGCAAGCGGAACTAAAGCTGTACCTATACATAGTTCTATATATCTTATGTAATTGCAATATAAAATCGTTTTTTTTTTTCGAGTCTGCGTGCTCTATGAAGATTAGATTCAAGCTAGCTAATAATAAGTTTTTTTTTAACGTTTGCCAATTTGTAGACTAGATCTGTTCATTATAAGATCATAGATCGATATAATTCAATTTATTATATAATGTTACAATAGATATACGTTTCTTTAGCGTAATGCGGTAAAGTTATCGAACCAACATTTACTTCCCCGGTGTACGTGCCGACTCTACTTCGTACCATGAGCGAGCGTTAGTGATACATCATCTTGATGAGATGATAAGAAATTTTAAACATGTCACAATACTAACTTTTATATATTTCTTTTGTGTTTTATTTAGATATAACGACATAATACAATTTTAATTATGTAACGATAAGATATGCGGTATTTTAGTTGCAGATATTTCGACCCAGTTGCATGATATACATGGGGTAGATAGACTAATCTACCACTAGTGCCTATCAATAGTTTCTCCCCGCTACCGCAGCTTCGCCGTGACCACGATCCATACCACTGGGTCGAAATATCGGCAATTAAAAAACTGTATTGTGAGTCCATCCATCCATTAACTTTTTAAAGTCCACTGCTGGACATAGGCCTCCCCTAATCGGCGCCACGCCAACTGGTCCTGTGCTTTATGAATCCAACGGTTACCCGCTATCTTCTTCAAGTCATCAGTCCACCTTGTCGGTGGGCGACCTGTGCTCCTTTTGCCTAGACGTGTTCGCCACTCGGGGACCTTCCTTCCCCAGCGGTTATCGGTCCTCCAAGCGATGTGGCCAGCTCATTGCCACTTCAGCCTACTAATTTCGAGAGCTATGTCGGTAAGCTTCGTTCGTCTACGGATTTCAACATATTGTGAGTACCCGTTACATAATTAAAATTGATACTTTCCGCGATAATATTAGTCTAACATAACACATCTGTTATGTAAAAAACTATTATGAGTTTTCACGAAACTTAGTTTAGTAGATGTTTGTAGGCACTACGCATACACACGTAGTGACATTGATTTAAGATCGAAGACAATCCGCTTATCTATTTCTAAGTCTTGATTTCAAACTCATAGCGTTTTAACGCGTGTGCTTTAACGCAAAATGTATAGTCGCATAACTATACATTTGTAGTACACGCTTTTGAATTATTGAATATTCAGAAGCGCGATTTTAAATATCATGCCGTATTGCCATATATTTTATGACAAGTGACAATTAGTCAATTAGTATACTATAGTCACGATACAGTCAGTAGTACAGTTTGTATAAATAGCATCCTTCTTTGATTTCTTTATGCTATTCATGACATGTGATAATGAGTACATTATCATATGATATTATATATATTTAAGTATCGTGTCACGTATCGTTCGTACAAGGCGTAAACCTCTCATTTTTTTATTTATGTTCCTATCTATACTGATCGCTTCCGTAACAGCGTCGTTCATTCGTCATACGCACAAACCGCAATCCCGTACGCACGTACTTAAATCACTAACGCTCGCGCGGCCGTACTATCACTGCACCGTACACCTCGCGCCGCGCACCACACTCACGACAGTACAGTCCACACTAGTCAGGGACCGCGGGCCCGGCGGGGCTCAGCGGCGGACGCGGAAGCACTGGCACTAGGCGGGGCGCGCGGGGTGTCACGAGGCCGGCGGCGGCAGCGGCGCCAGCGCGCGCGCCTCCGCCGCGGCGGGCGACACCGGCCCGCGCACCGCCTCGATGTAGTCCTTGATCAGCGTCGCGATCTGGTACGCCTGCAGTGGGGTGGCGGGTTAGCATTTGTGTCAACTTTTAACTACTATGCTTTCTGAGATAAAATCATTTAATTATTACAAGCTAACTAATTAGAGTGGATTTAATTGCTTTTGTAATATACTGTAAATAGCAGCAATTGACTGTTCGCACTATTATAATGTGATGTATCGTACAATCTTTTGCTAAAATACAACACAAATTATAGCATAATAATCTAGTTATCAAAATGGTTCGGACGAATGCGCCATCATCTATTACATATAATTAACGTGTCACGATGTTTGCTCGGGATGAATTCCGAAAGTAACTATCAGATTTGAACGTTTCTTTTTTAAATATGTGTTTTGTTCAATTTGAGATGATGATGGTTTTCATTCAGTTTTTTTTTTTAATGCAAAATCGACGATTTTCATATTTCGAGCGGTGCAGCAAAATCGCGGGCTACAAGTTCCCAATTTCGAGTACCACAACGTATTGTGTGACGTCTGTGTTGAGTGTGAATGCGTGAGTACTAAGAATGGTGTAATATTTTTTATCCGCGCTGTTATAGGGTGAAATTTTTCGTTTGTATACATACATGTGTATGACAGTGGGGGATAAAAATACAGTGGCGACAACAGACGCGAAAGATTAGTGAATAATAAAATTTCTTCCAGGTGTACCATCATGTTTATAATATTCGCAGGCGTGGCTAGGGCGTACATAAATTGGTGGATGAGCGTCTTGATAGGTTGTAAATTCGACCAGGAAGATACCATCGCCGCCCTCACAACCCGCCTTGAAAGAATACTTGTGTTTTGGTTGGAGAGGTGTAGTTGTCGGGTATAACAAATTATCTCCTTCTTCCATCTTAGTCTTAAAAGTAGCGACGCATCTACGTACGACCTCAGATATAACTCCAGTCCTGTTAAAATTAGTTGTTCATGGGCTGCAGCGACCACCTAATATCACGCGGCTTGCACGCTCGTTTACTTCTCTTCAAACGTAAAAACATAGGACCTATTTGACGTATGTAATACAATTGTTTGTGTGACATAACATTATCCGTGTATTTCGTCGCTTGCCGGAAGACGGGTCGTAACTGCGGTGGTCGTGCTGTACCTGGTCGGTGGATAGCACGAGCTTGGCGTGCTTGCGGTCGGCGCGCGTGACGAGCAGCAGCGCCCGCGGCGCCGGCGACACGGCCAGCAGCTGCTCGTGGTCGTGCGACACTAGCGCCGCGCGCGAGCCGCGCCGCAGCAGCGTCAGCCCGCGCGCGTCCACCGCCAGCCACAGCGCGCGTGGCCAGTTTGACGTGAACGATTGCTAGACCGCATACAAAGTTGCATCAGTAAATTTATAAAAACACTGTTGCTCACCTTACCGTAAATATTCCGGTTTCCCAACCTGGGGTTCCGTGGTCAAATTACATGCGAATTGCAAATTAACTATCACTATAAAATCATCGTGAAGAAATCTATACGCCTGAGAGTTCTTTGCAAAGTTATCAAAGGAATGTGAAGTCTACCAATCCACACTGGTCCAGCATTCTCACTGTAGCGGACATATGTGTCCAGCAGTGACACAGTAAAGGAGGAAACCGACACATGTGAGAGATCTCTGTAAAGTTCTCGAATGTGTGTGAAGTCTATCAATCTGCACTTGGCCAGCGTGTACTATGGTCTAACCCTTCTTATTTTGAAAGGAGACCCCGTGCTCAGCAGAGGGACATTAATGGGTTGATATTTACATTTTTGTTGATATTTATAATGACGTGGTCATATGAAATATATACTAATGTTAAACATGCTTCAAACGGTCTATACTTATTGGACATGTCCTTCCAAAGCTATTAAAATTACTTTAACGAAATCTAGTTACTAGATAAATCAGAGTGGAACTCTGTTAGATTCGTAGAAACTAAAAGATATTTAATAAGTATAGTGAATAATATATTAAAGTACCATGACATCGAAAATGGTGGCGCGCGTGAGCGGCCATGAGCTGGCCAGCGTCAGCGCCCGCTGCATGGCGGCGTGCGGCGGCGTGCCGCGCAGCGCCAGGTGGTGCAAGCGTACGGCGGGCGCGGGCAGCGCCGCCCCCGGCCCCGCCCCCGCGCCGGGCCCCGCCCCCGCCGCCGGCATCGACGCGGGCAGCGCCAGGCGCGGCGGCAGCACCGCGGTGGCTGCGCCCGCGCACTCCTCGCCGCCGCCCAGGCAGTCGCCCTTCACCACTTGCGCGTGTAAAGCCGCTAGCATCACCTTCAAAAAGGCAAGTCGACTACGTCACGACTTTTGCCAATATTGTTTCCAGTACGTCTTTATTGCATTACTAGCTGTGGCTTGCGGTTACATGAATATCTTACACTAACCGTGTCTGAGCGTAGTAGTTTTCGGACCAAGAAAAAATAAAATGTCGTCTAGTAATTTGTTGGTTTAGTCTTTTAATGAAATTAAAACTGAGAGAATTGAATGAAATAAAAATGTTACAAAATTGAAATATCAAAACAATGTATTGAGACTTAATTAGATAATGAGAACGACTTTAAGCTTGATGTTGATGTTCCCATCCAATTTGATATGCTAATCTACTTATCAGATCTGTGAACAATACCTAGTTTATGAACAGTCCATTTACTCTCCCAGAGCTGCCACGAGTCAGTACATGCCCTGCCATGTATATAATTAAATGCTCTGTGTTATGCTGTCATTCTCCTACTGCTACTCCTACTACTACTGCAGATATTCTTATTCTCCTTCTAGTGTTTAAGAGTCTCACATAAACCAATCTCTCTGCAGGATATGATCTTCTAAAGACTTTTCCTTCGTTATTAAACGATCGGTCATCACTCACAGCCTCGTCGGTTTCGATGGGCAGGCGGTCGTGGCGCACGGCGTGAAGCACCTGGTAGTACAGGAGCTCCATCTCGGCCGCGCACGCGGTGTGTAGCGGCCGGTCGCCCAGGAACAGACGCTTCTTGAACACCAGCCTGCGGTGTGGTGTATTTATAAGAAACCTCCATACTTATATGTAGTTTTTGTAGTATAGACGTAGCAGACGAGCATGCTGTACACCTCACAAATCAATATATGATAGTAAAAGGCGTGGTTCACGCGTCCAATTGAGTTTAGCGTGTTAAGCTAGTCTTGGCCTAACACGCTGATTAAATAAATAAAACCATATTCAACTCAATTTCAAAAATAATAACTGGTTTAAGACAGACAAATGTGAGTCGGTGTATTTATTTTATAATAAAGCCACTGTACGAAAACTTGAAGATATATAATACATACAATAATACGTTAAAATATTGTTTGGAACATCGTAGTACTTACTGTTCCTCCAACATTTTTTGTACCATGTATGGACAATTTAAACTGTATATAATATATAAATAAGTGTGGTAGTGAGTGTGAGCGTCTGTGTGTACCTGCAGGCGGCGGCGGTGGCACCCGCCTTCTCCCAGCGCGCGAGCACGTCGCCGGCGCGCTCGCTGCCGCCCAGCGCGCGCTCACCCGCGCCCGCCGGCGACGAGTTCGCGCACACCTCGTACAGCGCGTACCCTGCACGTTAACAGACAAGCCCGCTGAGTGTTAGCATGCCCATCCGGCATTTGTTTTAAGAAACAAATATTCTAATTGACGATTTACAAGTGCTTACCACCGGAGGCATGCTTTCATAGGCATCCGTCTATAAATGTATTTCAATTAATTACCATTGCGCATACTATTACATTATCGAACTATTACTGTCCTAAGGACTAAGACAGTCGCCTCGCTGAAAGTGTACCCGACAACCGCACCTCATCAACCGAGACAAGAATTTCTTCAATGACAGCGGCGGCGGAGCCTGCTCTAACGAACTATAGTTCAACCATCTATCAAGGTACAAACATTAAAACTACTAATAGTGCACATACCCGTAGCAGAATCGCTGAGGCCGATCTTCTCCCTCAGTTCGGCGACCAGCACGTCGGCGGTGGCGGCCGGCCCGAACAGCAGGCCGTGCTGCTTGCCGTCCAGCAGCAACACGCGCACGTGCATTTGACTACGCGCGCCCGCACACAGCAGCTCCTCCTTTGACGGCGCCGCCAGCCGTCGCGGGACTTGGGCGATGGTTAGCGCCACCTTTGATGTTTAAACATCATCATCGTCAACCCATTACTGTTGGGCATGGCTCTCCTCTCAGCTTCAAAAGGATTAAGTCATAATCCACCACTCTGGCCAAGTGCAGATTGGTAGACTTCACCCAGATAAGAGACCTTTTCTCTGCTGTGTATTTTTCTTTATGATAT
The DNA here is from genome assembly GCA_018249415.1 of Phareas burnsi. Classification (NCBI taxonomy): domain Eukaryota; kingdom Metazoa; phylum Arthropoda; class Insecta; order Lepidoptera; family Hesperiidae; genus Phareas; species Phareas burnsi. Next base: position 11,998 of record DWKL01000108.1, on the reverse strand, counting down.
TTTCCTTCAGCGTTACAGCATGTGTTAATTGATAGTTAATATGCACATAATTTCGAAATATCGGAAGTCAGTACTGCAGCGATTACTTAAGATTAGGTTTAAACATAAAAAAAAAGAATTTACGGTGGTAGACTCCATGGTTCGACTGGGGTGACACCATTATCACAACTATTTCTGCCTTATAAAGGCGAAGCTCAACCCTGCTGCGTTCTAGTTTGAAGAATATGCTACAACCTCTCATTTATAGTTACAGAGAAAATCCAATCCCCACCTGTTCAGCGCGCCTCGCGAACTTGCCCTCCTCCGTGGCGTGGGGCGCGGCGCCGCGGTACCGCAGGTGCGCCAGCAGCAGCCGCCGCAGCGGCTTGGCGGGCGGCAGCGCGGCGCCCACCGCGGCGCACAGCAGCGCCCAGTGGCGGGACGACACGCGCGAGCTTGGCTCCGGGTGGTCTGTCGTCTGTATCGGGAATGGTATTATGTTGTATCTTAGATAGTACATGTTGGAAGACAGTATTTAAAAAATATATATATTGTGTAACTTGTCTCAATAAATAATGTATTTAAATGTAATTACGGTATTTCTGTTTGCATTTTGCTCGTTTTATGTAGTGTCTGAGAGAAATACAAATACAACAGACACCATTTTAGATTACATTTTTTACTGAGACAGGTTATAAGTGCCCACGCAAGTCTATATAAAATAAATAAATATCATTTCTTGTATGTACGAAAATACTATGTTAGTATAAAAATATTAATAGGTATTGGCAAACGAGCGAGCAGGCCATCTTCTGTTAAGTGCTCACTACAGCCCTTAGACACCCACATGCAACATCAAACAAAACTGAAATTCTATCTTAGGTCGTAGGTGCGACACTACTTCCGAGGACTAAGATGTAAATGTGTCCGACAACTACACCTCTTCAACCGAAACACATAAATTGCTTCACGGCGGATTATGAGGGCGGCGATGGTACTTCTCCGGACGAACTATAATTATACCACCTATCAATTAGTAATGGTATGTAATGACGAAATAAATGTTCACTTGCCACAATGGCGAGCCCTGACCTGCTTGATGAGCTGCATGTACAGCTCGCAGAGCAGCGTGTCCTTCTGGAGGCAGCGTTGCAGCAGCGCCTGCGCGAGCGCCACGCGGTCGTCGCTGTCGCTTTCGTGGCCCGCGCTGTTGTTGTTCGCCAGGTTGGACGTGCTGCCCTCGTTGCTGCTCAGCCCCGCGTGGCTCATTATGTCCTGGGTGGGCGATGTGCTTATTTATATTGCATTTTAATTTATTTATTTATAGATATTATTAGATAGATTTAGACGATCAATGTACGCTAATATATAAATCTGTAGCGTCTGTCTGTACATAACTTTAAAGTTTCATAAGTTTAAATATAACTCGGAAGAGTAGAAGCACCTAATACAGGCACCGTGCTCTAAAAAGGCGTCTCTGGCCACTCGTTAATGTAACACAACATTTTGTTGCAACACAACACAGCGAAAGGTGTTTGTGAACTTTTATACATGTTATTATTTATAACCAATTTGAGACTTTCTATTAAGGTATATAGTAGATTGTACGGTATACAGCTGCAAAGGCTGATATATTTCAGATTTCAGACCCTATACTTTATTGTAGTAGATAACGTACGAGTAGGTGCCACTTTGCGCCATTAAAACTGTCGATACGAAAATGCGTTATAAATATTATGACACTAGTGGCGCCTCTAGCGGCTAAAAATAGCAACGGCTTTCCCTTACAAAACAAGCCTGAACTGGTTCCAACCGTTCATATCTTCACCTTGAATATCTGCATGGCGGCGACCTCCTCGGCCTCGTTGAGCTTGGTGAGGCTGTGCGGCAGGCCGCGCGCCCAGCACCAGTAGGCGGCCGGGAAGCCCTTGTACGATTCGCCCTGCGACTCCGCCGCCAGGTCCAGCCGCACGCGCTCCAGCCGATGCTTGCTTAGCCTGACGCGGGGACGCTTATTTAATATGTGGCAACTATTATACACGTATAAGTAATAATGGTAAATGACAATGCGACATTTGCTCTGTCTGTACACACGTGCACGTACAAAGGTCAGGACATAATTACAATGCCATAAACTAAACATGGAAGGTCAATTGAATTATTTACAATACTGTTAGATAGTATTTATGAAATAGTTGAAACTTGAGAATAAATTTATATCATTATTGTTGTTACATAACAACAAATCATAGGTTAATAGATTGCCTGCTTATTATAAATTAATAAATAACTTCGTCTTCAATCGCCTCCAAACGAGAACCGAAAAAATCCCCAGTTTTTTAAGTTTTATATTCAATTTATTACTCCTAATAATATATATAATTCCAGAAAACAAAACTCTAAGTCACCCTCTGAAGAGAGCCTTATTTTGGCATAAAAATATCCTCAAAATAATTGAATCAAGTTTCACGGTTAGCTTACAGAAACCAATTTTCAGAGCGAGTTCTTATATTGTGGTAGCATCATAGCGTTATTGAAATCATGCGTAAAGAAATAATAGCATAGATAAGACGTTTGCGAGCGCATAGCAAATTTTGCACACGATACGTCTAACAAACATTGTACCTGCGCAAGGTGTTCCTGAGGAAGCCGCCCGCGGTCAGGTCGGGCGGGCGGCGCAGCAAGCCCGAGTCGACGAGCGCGCGGCGCGCGGACCGCAGTGCGGCGGCGAGGCGCGCGCGCTCGCTGGCCGGTGCCGCGCGCCGCGGCGCTTCCTCCGCCAGCCCGTGCGCCAGCGTGGGACTGTACGCCGCCATCAGCCACGCCGCCTCCTGCTTCTGCGCGCACTCCAGGACTATGCACCTGGCGGCGAGAGTTATACTAGTGTTATATGTTCGAGCGTTACCAAATCTTAATTCACTTTAACCGCGAAATATAGTGACACTCTCCCGTGCTGCGAAATCTCAGTTTTTTCGAGCACAGGTCTCCACTCAAAATGAGGACGGTTGGCCAAAGTTCATTATACTGGTCAAGTGCGGATTTCTAGACTTCGCACAACTTCGAGATCTTTACAAATAACCCTCACGCATGTAGATTTCTTCACATAGCTTGGAAAAATTAGAGGTATCGAATTCGAATTCCAGCCTCCAAGCGTGCGATGCCGGAATCTTAACAACTAGGTATCACTGCTTCTGCAAACTAAGATTCATTCCCAAATTACAGCTTAATAAGTTAATAATCAGAACCATTTCCTATGAACTAAGACTTATTTCCAAATTACAGCTTAATATTACGTGTCGAGTGCACACTTAAATATCTAACCTCAACCCGTCGTGCTGGCCGTGATGTGTCAAGCTGATGGTGAGCCCGTTGTCCACAGGGTCCATGAGCAGCGCGGCGATGTTGCTATAGGGGTACTCTGCGAGCACCACCTTGTCGGCGGGCCGGACCAGCACCACGCCCTCCGCGCCCACGCCCAACAGCACATTCGGACCTACGAAGCGAAATCCGTTTAAGCTTTTTTTTTAAATATTTTTTTTTATGTGAGAAGAATAGCAAACGAGTGTGCAAGCCCGCTCATGTTAAGTGATCACTGATGCCCATGGACACCCATATGTAACCTCAAACAGTACTGAAGTTCTATCTAAAGTCGTACCTAGATGCGTTACTACTCCTGAAGACTAAGATGTTCGCCTCGTTTGCATAGTACGCGGCAACCATACCTCTCCAACCGAAAGACAAAAGTTAATTCACGGCGGAATGTGAGGGTGATTGCGGTACCTTCCCGGACGAACTATAGTTTTACCACCTTTTAGTTAAAATAACAATTAGTGTAACTTTTACTGGTTGACGATCTGCATGGCGCAGTGATCGCTGCATCGATATGAAATGTTTCGTATTCGATCCCAGGCCAAGCATTAAAATGAATCAAAACGATTTCCGTACTAGAACTGTTTGTATATATGTCCATTGCAACTATGACACATTCAGCAGGTGGTAGCACTATAGTTCATCCGGGGAGGTACCACCGCCGCCCACATAATTCGCCATCAAGCATTTCCTGTGTTTCAGTTGGTGAGTTAGATTTGTGGAGAACACTTACCGCGAGGCGACCATTTTAGTCCTTATGTATAGTAACGCATATACGTACGACCTCACGACCTCAGAGACGACTTTAGTTCCATTTGAGATTAGATGTGATTGTCCATGGGCTGTAGTGACCATTTAACATCAAGAAGACTGCACATGTGCTACTCTCTTAAGAAAAAAACACACTTACCATGAGCCCAGTAACCTTTGTAGGTGACCGGGAACAACGTCACTCCGTACAGGGGATACTGCATCACGCAAGACAGATACAGCGCTTTGGCGGTCAGCTCCGCTCGCCCGGCGCCGTACTGACGGTGAGCTTGCGCCAGGATCGTGGCCTGGAAATATACGTTCGTATGACGTTTTTTAGTGTAATGAAATTAACGGACGGACTTGCTGTATTCATTGATTCAAATTAGAACATCTAAAAGTATGTCTGTTTCACTTCACCATTCATGTGAAGTAGCGCGAATACTCTAACCCTTTCTACACTTAAGGCTTTTTCAAATAAACAACGCGCCCTAACTCGCTATGCCACATGGGACATTTTTAGGACACAGTCTCGCCGCAACGCGCTTTGTGTGTGCACGTACTGCATTGGACGAAATGTTTGCCGCATGGACCAACGAAAGCGTAAAATAATAAATAATGATATGAACCCATTAAATGATTCATTTCTAAATTAAACATGGTCATATTGGTTCGGCTCAGATTAAACCAACATAATTTCCAACATCTGGATGCCAAGCACAATTAACAGACGACTTTAGTACCAACGTTCAGAGTCCGGGCAACACTCACCCATTGATGAGCAGGCCTGGCCCTCGCAATCCTGGGCGGCAGGAACTGGTCCGGGTGCGAGTAATACGCGCGGGTGTGCGGCGGCGGCGGGCTCGGCGGGGGCTCCCCCAGCGACACCTGAGCTTGCAGCCCAGCGAGCTGGAGTGCTACCTTCTCCGAGACCGGAAACTCGTCCATCTTAAAGAATGTGATGTAATTAACCTTCGTCACCATCGACTAATTCCACAGTGAGGTTAGGATCTCCATTTAGAATAAGAATTAAGGCCATGGTCCAAGGGGTAAAGATTTTGGTAAGTATTAGGACATTTAAGATAACAGTATATTTATTGCTTTAGGGAGTTTTATTTGAGTAACAAAAAATTCAATATACGTTTTAAAATAAAAAGTTAATGTTATGACGAACCATTTAATACATTTGGGAAAGAAAGATATTGTATTTGATGTCAGCTTCGATTAAATTTGGGAAACAATTAAACGAAAGACCTATTATCAAAATAATAGTGTACCTTATCAACCACGTGGAGATTTCATTGCTATTGAATTATCATCAATTCTCAAGTCCCCTCTCAAAATGAGAGATGTTAGACCATAGTTCACCACGCTGGCTAAATGCGGATTGGTAGACTTCACACACCTACGAGAACTTTTACAAAGTATTCTGAGACGTGCTGGCTTCGTCATCATGTCTTCATTCACCGTTAAAGCAAATAATAATTAATTTCTAATACTCACATAACATCTAAAAAATAGAGGTGCGTGGGGGTTCGAACCCCGGACAGCCAGCATCAGAGGCTGATCAGAGGCAGAATCTTAACCGCTAGACTATCACTGCGTTTGATTAAAGACAACAAACGAAGGTTTAAAGACAACAAAGATATGTTTTCATCCTGAAGTAGTCACCTTAACAACACTGTGTACGGCCTGCGCGTACAGCAGCGCCACTTCGACCGGGTCGTGCGGCAGCTCGCGCCCGCCGCGGAACAGCCGCCGCTTGAACACGAACCGGTTATCCGCCGACCCGCCTCCCGGCCCTTGTTGCCTGTAACACGAATTACATTTAGCCAACCACTAAATAGAGAGTGTAGCTTCCATATCCTATTTTCACATTATATTACAGCATTTTAGTAAATATTGTGATATTATGCGTAAATATTAGTAATCAACGAGAGTTGTTCATTTCTTAGAGAACAAGCCCGGGCAAAGAGAGTACCCTCGAGGCAAGAACCACGTCACCCTTCTCCCCCTAGATGTGGTGCATAGTAACGTAAGATAATAAGTACTCATGTACGTATGTACACATGAAATCCACGTTTTAATTATTTTATTTAAATCTCTAACACATTGACTGCGGCAAACACACCTGTCCTGTTTTACGTCGCCCGGGCGGCTCGCACGCATATGGTGTGTGCCGTCGTATTGGAACACACCTGTAGCGTTACGCGCCGCACTGATGGGGGTCGTTTCAAAGATTAGCGCCGCAGTCTATGTGTTATTATATATAGTAATAGAAATATAGATAGTGTTCGATAGCGAGTGTTACCAAGAGGCAACTCACATCTCCCAAGCGGCGATGACGTCGTACAGGTAGTGCGTGGCGCGCACGTGCTCCTCGGCGGCGGTGCGCTGCTGGTACACGGCCCAGCCGGCGCGCGCGCCGCCGCCCAGCCCCAGCTTGTCAGCGAGGCGGGCGGCGGCCGCGGCGGCCGTGTCCGCCGGGTGCACGTCGATCGCCTTCGTGCGCCCGTCCAGGAAGAAGAAGCGGCACACTATCGTGCCGAGACGACGCATCGCCTGAAACAACGACCGAATAGAATAACGATCGATTTTGTCACTATGTTTAAAAGATAGGCAGGTAGATTATTAATAGGTGGTGGAATTATAGATTGTTCGGGGCGGTACCACCGCTGTGCTAATAATGCGCCGTTGAGCAATTGGGTTTCGGTTAGAAGTACGGCTGTCGGGTACACTTAGGAGTAGTAACGCATCTACACACAACCTCAGATATATTTCAATTCTGGATGAGGTTAATTGTGAGTGTCCATGTACTGTAGGCACCACTTAACATCAGGCGGCCTGCACAATCGTTTCCTACTCTTCTTATATAAAAAAAAAGAAAGAAATCGGCGACGCGTGGGGGCGGGAAATCTTATTTTAATCCTAAAGATATTTAAATATTGTATGTCATCGTTTTCAGGAGTAAGAGGCGGCTCAACGGTACTTGGCGGGACCAAGCACCACAGCCCATAAAGCACAACTCGACCGCTATATACACAGTATAGTTACCACTGTGCTTTCCAACGAACGGTCGGTTAATACGAACAGAGTTACGGTTAATACGTCCTCACCAGGTCTCTACTAACTTAACTATGGCTTTAAATGTACTCGACTCGTAATTTTGGCTTTAAATTTACTTTACTCTTTACTATGGCTTTAAATTAAATAATTAATAATTCGCTCAAATACACACCGCGATTTCAACGGTGCTCGGCGGGAGCAACCGCGGCGCAGCGCCTCGGCAGTTATCCAAGCACCACTGCGCACAGTGCGCCGCCCGAGCACTAGTGGCGGCCACGCTGCCCAGCGAGCCCTCGGGCGAGGCGGGCGACGCGAGCGCGGGCCGCGCGCGCGCCCGCAGCCACGCGCAGTAGTAGCGCACGAGGCCGCGGCTCGGCTGCCACGCCACCGCGCACAGGCACAGGATTAGCCACACACGTTCTGCCCATTCTTCCACTGGACACTCTGTTATCTGTTAGAGGAGTGAAGAAAAAAACATCACTTAAAATTTTCTCCCATTCATCGTCTCGCCTCCCAAATTTTCATCGGAAGTCGCGTTATTCTCGTAAGTCAGCCAGTCGGTCAGTCAGGTTATCTCCAAAAAATCACATGAGTTTAACCATTGACGATTCACATGCCGCAGAAGTTACCACACCTGTCTGACACGCAGATAATTCCGGGTTTGATTCCCGGCCAGGCAGACATCTAAATGATTAATTTAAATTTTAGTCCTGGATCTGGGTGTTTGTGTGCTAGCATATGATATGTAGTTATTACGTGGCACTAAATTTAAAAATTACTCTCTATTTCTATCTTGAAATGGTATACCAAATTTTTTAATTTAGAGCCACGTAATAACTACATATCATATCCAAGCACGCAAATATACGTGCACGCGCACGTTATACATAACGGCATCATAGCTTAAGGACGCCAGATGTGACGCCGTATTCCAGTAATTACAATCTAACGACTCACTTGTCTGACACACTGCACCAGAATCTCGTCTCGCAGCTCTTCGCGTTCTAACCCTTTCCCGATCAACGATTGTATCACTTGCGTCTCCTTATCGGCTGTCAGTTCGCCCCTCATGTACCGACAGAGATCCTGAAAATTGATTGTAATATTTCGCCTTAATGTTAAATTGCATACGCATTCAAATAACGCATAAAGTTTATTTGTTTAATAAAACATTTTTTAATTCTACATTTGAGGTGTATTATCATATGTTCGATAAATGTATTCCATCTATAAAGTTAAACAAAGTCAAGCGCAGTTAGGAACTGGAGGGGTAATCGCTAGTGGATAAATTTCATTCGCGCTCCCGTGCTTCGGATGGCACGTTAAGCTGTTGGTCCCGATTGTTATCATTGGACAGCACTCGTTAAACCTTATTGGAGGCGTAGTGGGCAGTCAAACACGTCCGCCACGGGTTGACCACTACCCGTATCTCCAGCAATCCGCATTGAAGCAGTGTGGAGGAGTACAATTCAGACCTCCTCCCACTGTGGGGAGAGACCCGTGCCTAGTAGTGTGAAATAAAAGGATTGCAGCCAACATAATGCGTTCAATTGATATGTTTATTAACTTAGAATGCTTTAAATCAAATGCACTATCTTATCTAATATAAATAACAACTAGTGTATTGCTATATTTGGGGCCAATTTTAAAACATATTATTTAAATATGAATACCGTTTACCAATCTGCACTTGGCCAGTGTAGAAGACTATGGCCTCACCCTTCTCATTCTGAGAGGAGACCTGTGCCCAGTAGTGGGACATAATGGGTTGATGATGATAATGATCTTTTGTAGCAGACAGAGAACGTAGAACACAGTAACAGGAACACTACTCATGATAAATTAGAATAAGATAAACCAGTGGTGCCATCACAGTATATCAACCACTCTTTTAATGAAATCACAATATAGAACTTAGCAGTAAAGTTATTCAGAAACAAAGGAAGCATACCCGGAATATGTTAACAGCCGCGGTGACACTCTCGGGGTCGTGCAGTTGTATGTGCGACGTGGGTATGTTGTTGCCTTTGTGGTACGTTATCATCTCTTCTTTGGTGAGTAGCTCCATCGACTTGCTTTTCCGAGTTAATGTGGCCATTATTGTTCCTGGAAAATTAAGAGCAACATACGTTTATTGCTATTATTTTTATACGCGACAACCCGCGTTATCTACGATACGGTTATGAACAGTCTGACAGGTAGAGAGTATTCCATTAGGCAGATCCTAAGCAGAGATCTAAATGATGAATTCAAATTTCCTACTTAATCAAGTCCATATATTTGGGGTGCATATCAGGTCTTTTGAGTATCTTGAACACTGATCAATAACTTATTGATTGATTATGTCGTGGCCTCAAGTTTTCGTGCCTAGGCATGTCGATTAAGGTAGGTTGGTACTGGGGCCTTATAGGTCCTGGAATGAACTGACGTAGCGACGACGTGCTAGAGAATAAACTAAGGCTTTAATAAAATGCTTCCAAGACTCATAGCGTGGGGACCAGGATACCCGGCGTCGTGGCTGCCAAGGACACATTGCCATTGGAGTAAGACGAGGACACAAACACCGCGACCCAGAACAATCCAGAACGGCCTGTAATCAAATCCGAAACTTTGCGTGTCAGACCGGTATGATAATCGCTGCGTCACGCGAGTTATCAAATACACCGGTATGTTCTTTTGGAAATCTCGGTGCTTTCCTAAATGCGCAATGTATTGCTGTTGTCCTCTTCCTTCTAGAGGCTATAGTTGCCTGGTTGGGAGAGGGGGAGGGGGAGGCTAAATAAGAATCCCACATGATCCAACCTATGCCTTCCACCAAGAGTACTTCCATGGGTATAGCATTATCAGGCACGAATTTTGTGCGTATGACGTCTTTAACGGGTGAAGCCGTCGCTTCATGCTATCGACATAAGCTTCATTACCTTCAGGCGATCTGGGATGGTCGTTGAAGTACAGTTTGGCAAACTCGCTGAGGTCGGTCTGCGCGTCGTCGGGCGCGGGCGGCGGCTGCTGCGCGTGCGGCGCCTCCAGCTGGTGCAGCCGCCGCTCCACGCGCTCCTTGCGCCGCGCCACTCGCTCCGTGCTCTATTACGAACGGCATAAGGCTCAGTTTCGAATGTCGCTATATGAGATTATTGCCCGATACTATTAGTATATATTTTCACGTATAGATATGCCTCGCATATTTTATAGCAATGTAGTTTAGGATATACAAGTCGAACTTAGGTGTTTGGAAATAGATTGGGACCTATTTAGATTTCATTCATTTAATTTTGTTTTCATATACTTTTACGGTTTTAACTGTGTAAAATTTTATAATTTCTTACATTAATGGCATCCCCGTTCATGACGGGCGGTGGGCTGATGCAAGTGTCCATTGGTACCGGCAGAGGTGGTGACTCCACTACCTCTGGTGACGTCACGGCGCTCGGTAAAGGCGGTAGCGGTACATCCGCTGGTTCTGCCTCTTCTTTATTAGCGAATCTGTAAGATAAAAGTTCACAGCTTTCAAACGAGGATAGAAAAGCTTTATATCGCCGATGACAGAAATTTTATAGGTAGTAGAACTGTAGTTCGATTGGAGAAGTCACACCACCGCTTTAATAATCCACCGCGAAGCAATAGTTGTGTTTGTCGGAATTGTGATCGTAGGAAACGCTTACAAAGTAAGCGAACTGTTACGAGGGAATTTGAGAAGGCCTTTTTAAAAAAAAAAGATTTAATTGAAGACGCGTTTATTCCTAAATCGCGAGGATCCTTAGGTAACCGTTCACGTCAAGATCTAAGAGCAGACTGGCTAGTCGCTGGAGGAATGTACTAAATATAGATAATCTAAACAGCTGACGCGATAAGTCGGTCAGTCAGTCAGTGGGTGGTCAGCATGTGGTCAGCACAGCTGCATACATAGTAGGGGTACAACAGAACGTCTTAGGCCTTAGGTGTAGTGAGACCTCGACAGTGCTTCTGTCCTGTTTGAGGTCCACGAGCTGCAGTGATCATTTAACATCAGGTGGCAGGTGCACGCTCGTTTACTACTCTCCAAACAAAAAAAGAGGTCGCGGTGGCACCCCGCCGGCGAACAACGGAGAATAGTATTCTACCATCTTCATGTTGAACCTGACATCGTGATAAAACACTGGCGACATTTCTTTATAAATATGCATGTACCTATTCCACAATCAGTGTGGCTTTACCTTGGATCTATTTGACTAATGTTTTAACCGAAAGTGTATAGTATTATATTAAGAGTCCATGTCGACAATTTTTTTTACTATGGGCACAATAGTACTTCACTATATCCCTCGGTAGTGATAGAGGCCATCTGCCCAGTGATCTGATATCGTTAAAAAAGCAAATATTTTGCATTTCACCAAAGATCACGCAGCGTAGATAATAGTATCTGACAAAATTGTTATGGATGTCAATGCAATACCATATGTTATGAGAACACAAGGAAGAATACTTAGTACACTTACCCGTTAGTTTCCGGGGGTATAAGGGGGGGTGGTGGCGGCGACACAGGCGCCGCGGGCTCGCCGTTGGGTCGAGGGATCACTGCCTCGTATATCGGCTCCTTGTCCTTTATGATGCACACCTTGCCGTTAGGGATGATGCCGTTCGTCAGCTCTGGCGGCGTCGTGTCTGGAAATATGTTTCGAGAGTTGTTATCTCGTATTTAAAAAACACGGTATATTTATTTACAATTGGAATTAGAAATAAAGTTACGACGAGATTCACTTTATGCTTTAAAAATAGGTATAATAATAATCATAATAAAATAAAAAAATGATATTTTTTTATATTTTAGGAAAATTTATTATTTTCTAATTGTGGG
>DWKL01000107.1:0-24960 GCA_018249415.1 Phareas burnsi | reverse complement strand
GCTATATAAAATAATAGAATGCAATTCAAACAAATACGGCATTTACTATTATCTGTTATGTGCTTCTTCTGTCTATTACAAAATGTAACCTTCGAGAGACCTTTGAAAAGCACCTACTTAAAATAATATTAAGTTATTCATTTCCAAGTAAAATCAATTACAAGTACCATTTTACCATTATAAGTTGCCCTAGTAACTTTGTACCCGCGTCTAGTACAGCCTGTCGTCATTTGAACGCTTCGCAAATAATTCTTCCACAAACTGGTCGGGTCACACTAACTCAAATATTCGGAACAGTTATGTGCGGATGCTTGCTCGAAACGCCTATACTTTGTTTTATATGCGTACCGTGTGCCGTAACGGTGCGGTTCTCAAATATAGGGTCCAACAACGACACTATCGAGCTTTGCAAGCGGACAATACAATAAGATATTTTATTACTGACCTATATAATAGGTATAAATTTTTAATATTTACGAAATACGTATACAAATAGCAGATTACAAGTAGCAATGTCTATTAAGAAATAAGAGGTGATATTGTCTTTATTAAAAACCATTTTCTTCAATTTTAAATGATAGACAGACTGAGTATTTATGCCTTAAAACGACAGTGTCGAACGTTGCTACGTTCTGGTTTGAAGGGTGTGGTAAGGGAGATATACTCGACGTGTTCCAACTTAGTCCTCAAGAGTGGCGACGGATCTGTAGCCAACTTCAAGCGGGACTTCCATCCTATTTGTTGTTGATAACAGATGTCCATGAGCGGCAGTGACCTACCTTGAAGTGAACTGCATGCTCGTTTGCGTATACGTTATAAAAATACTTTTAATGTTTTATGAATAGAAAATATGTATAATATACACACACAATATTATTAAGATTTATAAATTAATCTTAATTTATTTTCGCTTCAACTGTTTCATTCATAAAACAAACTCATCTTGTTGAAAACAAAAAAGAGTGGATAAATTCTTCCGTAAGCAAACATTGAATTCATTGACCTTACTAAGCACAAGAACAGAGTTATTACACTTTTTCAGTGGTCCAAATCCGCTACTTAGAATTGCAGCCAGGCTCGCCTTCTATCGCGTATTAAGTTTCAAACGCGCCGCTCCGTTTATCTTTTACGTGGATCGCGTACTCCCTTTTCTAGGCTTCATCAACTATGCGCTTGACACTTCCTAGTAGACAATTAGGCTGTGAATCTGAGAGCTAACAAAGGGAAATGTGATATGATAACGTTGTAATGAAGAAAAAGTTTTAATTTTTAAGTTTTTTTTTGAGTTTATTTTTTTATTACAAAATCATATATTATTGAGTATTATTGTAAACCTACTTCAAATATCGACTTCAAAGCAAAATTATATTGGTTGTCTGTTTATTCCGGCTTCTTACGATGGGTGTATGGAGTTCGATTCCAGCACGTACCTCTGATTTTTCGAAATTATGTGCGTATTAAACATTAACCATCACTTGGTTTAACGCTGAAGAAAAACATCATGAGGAATTTTCCACATCTCAGAGTTCTTGTTAAAGTTCTTGAAGTGGTATGAAGTCTACGAAACCACACTAGCCCAGCGCGGTGGACTATGGCCTAGAGATTCTGAGAGGAGATCCGCGCTATGCAGTGGGACATTAATGGGTTCATGATGATGACGACATTTTAGTTGATTGAATTTTGATCGTCTAATACTACTTGATTCGTTTTAGATATGTTATTATGAAATTGTAACTGGGCTGTGTCTGTTCATTGAAGATTTTTTTGAAAAAAACTGACTACTATCGACTATTTAGTACATTTTGAACATGGTTCGAAATCTAGAATTTAATTCATTCATTCATTCCATTGTATGGTATATTTGTTTTTTATAAATTTTTCCTGTATTTGTATTTTAAGTGTAGTAAGCATTTGGATACACTTAAAATACAAATACATCCTGAGAATTCTCTTGACTAAGATCACACACTCCTGTAATGTTAACGAGGTTGCTTGTTTTCGTCTATTTGTCGCCGCTAATCTCCGGACTACTGGGCTAATTTGCATAAATAAAAGCTTTTTCTTCTCACAAAAAGCTCTGTAAGCTTACGCGGAAGTTAATATGTTTAAGCGGCTTGTAACTGTCCTTTAATTAGTTTTATGTCAGTTTAAAATAGACAAGAAGTGACAAAAAGCGTGCAAACCGCTATGTTACGTCATCGAATTCAATGTTGCGTAAATTTCTATCCATGTAATTACAATCTGTGATTGAAATATCTCTAACATATGATTTTAAATTAATTACGTTCACCTTATCATAACTAGTAGAGTTGTGTTTTTATTGTCACAAGAGTAGCATGGCTCGAGCCCTTTTTAAGTCACATTGCTGGGTATGAGTCTCTCCCAGCAATTGGGGAAGGCCTAGACCATCCAAAATGCTGCTCCAATACGGATTGGTGGAGATACGGGTTAGTGGCCAAACCCGTGTCGAATGTTTTGAAACCCCTCACAAAGCCTCCGATAAGGTTTAACGACTGGTATCCAATGATAACAACCGGGACCGACAGCTTTACGTGGCCACCGAAGCACGGAAGCGCGCATGAAATTTAGCCACCAGCGGTCACCCATCCAAGTGCCGACCACAGCCGACGTTGCTTAACTTCGTTGATTGGTTATGATCTTCGCAAGCGGCGGGATGCCGCGCGCTTCGTGCAGCTACAAGGCTAGCACAATATAGTAATATATAGTAATGAATGTAGTATAGAGGTAATTTACGGAATATATAGTAATTAATGTATGACTTACATATCAGCAAGTAGGACTTAGAAGACGAACAGACAAACTGGTTTTGGATGCATTTATGGGCGAAAGTGACCACTTATAATTAAGTGGGTTATGCCAGTTTGCTGTGTTCATAGTATAAAAAAACCGGTCAAGTGCGAGTCGGATTCGAGCACCGAGAGTTCCGTACACACTTGTGAGATATGTAAATAAGTTTATAAACGCAAAAAAATATTTTCATTGTAATGTAATAACTTACGGTTTTCGAATTTTACCCTTCACTTGTGCTATAAGATATTGCTTGTTGCCAAATTTCATGACTGTAAGTTAACGGAAAGCATCCTATAGATTTTGATTCCGTTGTGAAAAAGCCTAAAATCTTGATTTTTACCCAACTTCAAGGGTTTGCAGACTTGAGCACTTGATATTAATGTCAGCTTATTACTTTCATGTTTTTCTTTGAAATAGTCTTCACAAACAGACAGACAGGCTGAAGGACAATAAAGTGATCCAATTTTCCTTTTAAGGAACGCAACCCTACAAATATATTTAAGAAATACAATGCCAATTTAAATGATATTATCTATACAGTTTAACGTGAGCCAAGTTCGTACTTTCAAGTATTTCATATTGCATTGAAACCTTAATGATTTTTTATGTTGATTTTATTACAGAAATAAACTGAACTATTTTGATACAAACATTCTCGATTACGACATTTGGACGGTCGTTTCGGCAATTCATAGTCAGGTGCGTTCACTTTCGTCTCTCTTTCTCTCGCATCGCGATATTCGCACGTGGAAGTGAGATTACCTAGACGTAATACAATGTGATTCGCGCCTAATGATTCACAGTGAGGCTAAAACTTGAAATTTTTATGTTAATAAGATTGCATTACGCGATGTTCTAATTGTTGCATTAGTTTGCAGTGTCCGCGGTGAGTGAGTGGTCGTGTGTTGTGTTCTGTTCGGATTCTGTTGTTTGTAATCATGGATTTGAGACACCACAAGCTGTTCAGACTGAGGAACAAGACGAATCTCTCCCGTTCGTCATCGGTATCCACGCCGAGGTACGGTAAAACTGTTTTCTAAACGCAGTAATTACAAGGAGAAAGTTAACATCTGTTAAAACTTTCGTTCATTTTTTTATAACTGTATCAGTACACTTGCGCGCTCGTAAGAGTATTATGACTTAAATTAGTGAAAGTTATGCTATAGATAGTAGACATTGAATTGTGTTCGATTTTTCGTTTCGTTTTCATTAATCCGTTATTACTTTTTTATCATCACTGTTGAGATATCACAGATGCGTGCCTAGGCGTCACATCGTGGACCTACAGAGTGAGAAGGATTTTGGTTAACATTGTTATTTTGTTTATGTTTTGGAAATCATTAATTGGTAAACCAATTTCTGTTTTATGACAGTAGTGTTAAACGTTGCTGTGTTCTGGTTTGAAGGGAGAAATACACAAAACGTTTCAACATAGCTAAGAGGCAATAACACATCTGTTGCCATCTTCAAATAGAACTTAAATCGTGTTTGGGATAACCAAATATCCACAGGCGGTATTGCCCACTCACTACATGCTGGTTTGTTACTTTTATGCTGGAAACATATCTGGGATTCGAACTTTGGACCTTTGTTTATGTTTTATAAACATAAATTGGTAAACTTTTCAGTTATTCCCTTCGCATTGTAACTAAATTGTCACCTCTGGCAACGATGTCATATATCATTAAAGTAGGAGAGTCCATGACAGCTTACTCCCGCGCACTGTTCATTTATAGGTACCTGTGCCTCTAACATTGTAACGTACAGAATGAGCTATATAAAGTATAGGATAGGTAAATATTATTGATCTATACCGCGAAATAAACATACAAAAAATGGCCGAAATGTATGTTGATAGATTGACGATTAATTTCTTTCCTTGACATTGCAAATAGCCGCGTTACAGAAACAAATATTGTTATATCATTTCTTAACAATAGATTCGTCATAGGAATCGAACCCAGAACCCTCTGTGAGGCAGAGCGGTATGGTAATTGCTGCACCATGCGGGTCGTCATTATAACTTTTATATAGAGGAAATAATTGTTGCAATGTTTGTTTTCAACATGTTGTGGTTATGTGTTGCCATTTCTAGGCTATAATACATACATACGTACCGTACAAAACCATTTTTTGAGATATAGCCAAAAAGAGGGTATTTTTAGAAAATTCGTGCTTCTTTATAACTAGACTGTGGTAGAGTTTAAGGTAACAAAAGTAGATCTAATAGAGCACATTCAAGTAAACAAACTTTTAAATTCGTGTATTACTGATTACGAACACCTCAAAATATCGAAATCGGATAGATGTTGGATAACGCCAGAGTATATATAATTTTTATTTGATTTGACCACTTTAATCAGATTATTCTAATAAATGGCAGAGAATCGCAACGATAAAATTGTCATAGAACAAAACAATAGTATACTGTAAATTGATTTAACATTGACACGCAGAATGTCTGCGGTAATGTATTGAAGCTTTCTTTACAAACAATGCTAGACACATTTATAAACATTTATGGCCGCCGCAAAGTAGATGGTGTCAATCTTGGCGCCTTATCAATTGAGACGTCGCTCAAGGCATCTCAAGGTATCTAGAAGGATTTATTTGAAAGCTGGTGTAAATAAAGCGTAAACGTGTGGCGAGCTTTCATCACTTGTCCGGAGTGATAGTGGCTAAATAATGGTAGAGTTTGACACTGTTTGTCCTTTGTGCATACTGGTGTCGAGTGAAATGCTCTCACAAGTAGCGTAGAGATTTACCAGAGAGAGTATTTACCAGAATATGATGCTTTTGCATATGCTAGCGATGTATTCTCAACAAAAGAGAGAATATCATGATACTAAAATAAATATACTAAATGTGTTAAATATTTGTTTTTTGTATACGGGAAAGTGATAATAATTATGTTTTGAGCCTTTTTAGCAAAAAAGTTATCTGTGTCTCTGAATAATTATATTTTTTTAATGTTATATATTTCATACTTTTTTTATTTGATATGTGACAAATTTATAAAATAACTAATAATATATAACTTATAACATGATATATATTACATAACTTATAATATGATACATTTATTGTGACAAATACATAGATAGATTTTAAGATCTCCACTCAACGCAGGGATATTTTGTCTCGAGCCAAAAAGAGTAAATATACAAGTGTCGTTACTCAGTCTCTAAGTGTAGCAACGCGTCTTAGGTAGAACTTATATTTTATTTGCGGTTGATTACGAATGTCCATGGGAAGCTGTGCCCAGTTATCATAAGGTGCATTGTACGCGTGTTTTACTACTTCTTCATGTCTTTAAACGAGTGTTTTGTAAGTAATTTATTATGTAGCTTTTACTTGTTTGCATAATTTAAAAAAAAATCATGTCTTGTACAGTTTCCAATGATCTCAACGTCTTAATTACACAATCTAGTCTAACAAGAGATTATTACTCATTAAACGTGTAAATTATTATAAACACTTCTAATTGCTTTGGTTATTATAGTAGCAGCACTGATGTAAATTAATTGCTTCGTAATTGAAGTGCATTCCTATTGGTTGATTACGTTTAGCTTCATCCTTTCATGCAGTATCTTGGCATAGTTTTGAACTAAAATGTACATGAAAAGTAAGGATATGTCTATCAAGATACGGTTTTTGGGATGACAGAACTGTTTGTGGCTCCACTACGGAGGTATCTCCGTTACATAGGTGTAACGGAGATTCCTCCTCCTCCTTTCAGCTTAATAACATTAGTGTTCAACTCTGCTATATTCATGATTGAAGGGTGGGTAGGAGAGAGGACAAAGGGGAGGGAGGGACACAAATATGTGGCGTTACTTAGTCCCTAAGGGTAGCAAAGCATCTGTACCTGATCTTAGGTATCTTTTATTTTATTGGGGGTTGATTATGGATGTCCATGAGCAGCAGTGATCATCAAGTGAATTGCATCCGTTTCTGACTACTAATATGCAATGAAATATTGAAAAAAAATGAAGACAGTATAGACATATTTATCCCACTGGCAAAGGACATGAAAATGAAAGGTGGATAGGATTTTGCAACACAGGTTCTGACATCGTACAGACTCATAGTTATGTACTAAGAGAACTTAAAAGTTATACAATTCTATAGATATATCGTAATAGGTGGTAGGACTATAGTTCGACCGGAGAAGTACCGCCGCCGCTCTCATTGATGTAAAGAATGTATTAATCTTTACGCAACTTAACTTAAAGGTTTAAATATACGTATTCGTTGCGTGAAGTTGTAGAAAAACACCCAAATTTTATTTTACATAACGCTGCTCACAATGGACACTTTCACCTTAACTATGTTTAACCGACTTCGGTGGCGATGGCCGTTGATTCAATTATACTAATGTTACTTTACGTAATCGGGGCTAATAACTGTTTTCTATATGTATGTAATTAAATGACGTATGTGTTTTCAACGCCATCTATTATCGCACTGAGGAAATATATGGTTGAATTCGCATCTAAGCATCGATTTTTCTTTACTGATTTAAACATCGTGAATAAAATGCGTAGTTCGAGTTTTGTATCAAACAAAACTGCAAAAGGCTTTAAATATTTTCGAATGTGAATGTTGTTGGATTGATTTTTATCCACAACACTCAAGATCATACACATTTATCGCATTAAAATCAGTAAATTATAATTATATAATTAAACAAATAATTAAATGGAAACGCTGTCTAACATTTCCTAACCGCTGTCCTTAATCTATGATACCGTTACATATCAAAACCACGTTCCGAATTATAAGTAAAAAGGAGGAGGGGAGGGAAATATAAAAAAAAATTGGTAGTTATACGTCATACGCAAGAATTTGAGATATCAAAAATTGATCGAATTTGCATTTAAATCAGAAAATACGAATTAAAAGCTTCAAACGAAAACCTTCAAAATGTCGAAATCGGCTAGATTTTGGATAACGGCATTTCGGCTTAAGGGCCGACCTTAGCTTAGTTGTGATTGTCACGATTCGAATGTGACGAAATGAAAATGATATGAAAAGGCAAATGTACAAAAGAACAAGAAGCATTTATCCAAATGTCCGCTTGACTAGAAACGTTGGAATCATTTTAAGATACTCAACAAAACGGCATTTTGAACTACGTCTTGTGAAATTGTATGCGGTGAGTTCACTTACACATTGTGTGATGTTAGAGGTAATAACTTGACTTTTCCCGCAGTTACTTATAACTGTTTTTATTAGTGTGTTACCGTTGACGTATATGGGATGAAAACTGTTGAAATGTTTTACTGCGTTATTTGATAGGTGGTAGAACTATAGTTCGTTAACACAGTAACACCGTAGTCCCTATAATCTGAGATGACCATCTTAGTCCTCAGGAAGTGACGCATCTACGCTCAGATAGAACTTCAGTTTTGTTTGAGGTTAAATGTAGGTGTCTATAGACTGCAGTACTCACTTAAAATCAGGTGACATGCACGCTCGTTTGCTACTCTTCGAACATAAAAATAATAAATATTATTATTGGCTTCATCCAAGTCCTGCCAATTCTGCGTTTGTATTATTGTTGTATTCTTTGAATCGCATTTTATCAAGTCATTGAGGAAAATCCGTGTCTTAGGGCAGGTTGTGGGCTGGGTTGTGGCCAATAACATTATAACGAGATTTTTGGGGAAGGACAAGTCTAAAGAATGTGTATGATTTTTATAAATAAATAAAATGTAGTTCTAATTTTCTTTAGTGTTCCATTCCACGAGTTTATTTATAGGGTATTTGAGGAGGGTTAAATGGCTGCGTATTCTATAACTTTTGCATAGTCTTGAGTTGTGTGATGTGATAAAACAAATGCTTCTAATTACGACTAACTAACAACTCATACAAAGGATAGCGATTTGGTTGAAACTTTTTATATTATTTAATGTTTTCTTATTATTGTGTTTTTTAATGTTTAGATTAGTTTAGTGTAACCCACTATTGTATTAAGATTGTAAATAATAGAGGCATTAAATCAAGTAACTGTGAATAAGAATTTCCGTGTTTTCTTGTCTTTCGTAGTAATATGTCGTGTTACATTGAATTCTTATATGAATATACTAAGAAAAATATACTTAACTTAAATATCTCAACAATGATTAATATGTATAATGTTCGACACGTGTACAACAAAAAGTTTCGGGTTCGATGTCTGCCCTAGCAGACAACGAAATAATGATTTTAAGCAATTATTATCGCAGAATTCATACGATTCAATTATGTATTATAGGTCGAAAAGTAACCCTTTAAAACCGCTTATCGTGCATACTCGTTACGTAATTAAAAAAAAATGAACCCACTACAGGGCGTGTGATATTATAATATCAAATAAACAAAACTATTCTCATATCCCCACACTATGATTCCCTGTCGTGGGTACCATAGCCACAAACATGCAGACATAGAAATAGATAGAAAACTAGATACTAACTAAACAGAAAACTAAATTCGGCCTTTAGATGACTGGCCAGGAAACGAACTCGGAACCCTCTGCGTGTCAGACCGGTATCGTGACCGCTGCACCGCGCAGACGCAGATCGTCAATTGTTACAATTTCATGCAACATGACGCCGCCTGACTTCATCCGCTGGGTAACTGTCAAGTTTGGCTTTCAAATAAATGCGATGTACGTAGGGAAATGCAGATGCTACACTTAACAACCACGGCTAATGTCACACGCTAAGATGTCAAGTAGCGTGCGGTGAATCCAAAATCAGTTATAAATTTGCAAGTCGCGAAATGTCACCCGATCTTAACGGCAGATAACGCAAACGGCGCAAGTAGCGGTTATTGAGACACCATCATTATTCTGAACGGGAGTCCTATTTTATGAGTGCTTTTGACTAGGAAAAATGGTAATCGCAAATATAGGTACGTCGACCCGCGAGGCGCAGCGGTTACCGTGCTGGTCTGACACGCAGTTCAACGTTCGATTCCCGGGCGGGCAGGCATCTAAATGAGGAATTGAGATTTCTGTCCTGGGTCTGGGTGTTTGTATACTCGTATTTGTTTTTATCCATGCCACCCACGGCACAAGACATCCTAGGGTGGGTCTATAAGTATAGGAAGCGTTATATTATTCTTTATTAAGGCAAAAAATATCACTATACTTATATTAATAGACATAAAAGAGCATTGTTAGATACAATGCATACGAAAGTGGCTGCATCCAATTTATGTCCCACTGCTGGGAACGGCTTTGTTCCCAAACCTTCAAGTGACTAATTACCTACTTCACCATGCTACGTCATTGTGAGCTAGTGGAGGAAGGTACGGATTAGTCACTGATGCCTCTCGGACGTTTCAACCTGAACATGAGGCTTCTGAAAAGGGTTTAATAACTGCTATCCATTTATAACATTCCAGAGGAACAGCTTAACAAACCTTGGAAGCACGAAACGCAGTTGAAATTTAGCCCTTAATGTTCGCCCATCCAACTACTGACCGCGCTCTAGGATACTTAACTCTCAGTCTCAGACTATGTGCCTGCGAGAATATGACGATGAAGGAGAAGATTTGATACTAGTGCTCCCTGGCTTATCCACATCCCTCAAACCATAACACTAAGCAGTGTTGTTATAGGCCAAAAGTAATGCAGCGCCGGCGTTCCTAAAAGCCATTACCACTCTTCCCCAAAGGTATTTTATGTTATGGATTCATATTTTTGCAATCGACAATGCAAGGAATCTTTGCGTAAGTTCTTATTGTGACAGCGTCAAAAAAGTGCAGGCAAAGAATACATTATCTCTTATTAATTAATAAAAGAGAATCAACGCAATTGTTTTAACACATTGACTGCGGCGCTAATATTCGAAACGATCCGCCCGCGCGGCGCGTAACGCTACAGGTGTGATCCAGTACGGCAGTAGGGAATGGGTGCGAGCCGCACGGGTGGCGCGGACAGTCAAACACGACAGGTGTGTTTGCCGCAGTCAATGTGTTAATTTTAAGACGTATCTTCCATCTAAGAAAGGAACTATCCACTCTAGAATTACCAATGCACTATTTTAACGAACGTTCTTAAAAATCATATCCTGTTTACCAGTTTAGAGTGTGGTCAAATAAACGCTTTTGTAACAAATAAAATGCAAACAGCTTTAAATACAGTACAGCCGATCAGATCTTAAAATTAATTGAGGATATAAATTAGATAGAACCCAATTTGGTTAACATTAATATAACAATATGAAACTTTGTCTCATCTTAATTATGTCCGCTTAAATTATTCACCGTAAGTGATAACTTCACTTGATTTCCTTCTCAAATGTTCCGTTACAATGTTACTCCGACCTTGACTCATCCGTGAGTCATGAGATCTAGCGAGAGCGTTTAAATTCCGCCTTACGTCTCGTCTCTGATACACTGTGGCCTTTCTTACGCAATAATAATATATCGTAATAGTGTGGTTGACGGGTATATGTACGGCGAGGGGACAACCTCAGTCCTCAGGAGCAGTGACGCATTTACGTACGACTTGACCGGACTTTGGTCCTGTTTGAATTTAGATGTGCGGGTCCATGGACTGCAGTGACCACTTAACATCTGGTGGTCTGCACTCCCGTTTGCTACCAATTAATCCAAAACCCATTAAAAAATAGTTAAATGTTTTTAGTTATTATCATCAATATGTTATTGTCTTACTTCCTTATCATCATAATTTAGTACTGTCCCACTACTGGACACTGGTCTCCTCACGGAATTATTACACTACAGTCCATCACGGTATCCAAGCGATGATCACTGTAGTCAAGTCTTTCACACTTTTGAGAACTTTACCAATAATTCTGAGGCAGCTAGGTTTCCTCACGGTGTTTTCCTTCCTCATTTAAGCAAATGACAATTAATTTGTAATATGCACATAACTTCAAAAAATCAGGAGACGGAAAACATGTACGTACGGGATTTGATCTTTAGACTCTCAGCGTAGAGGCCGGATTTGTGTCACCAAGCTATCACTGCTAATATTTCTTTAGTATTACTAACTATTTCGCAATGTTACTTAACTGTGTTTCCTATATAAATGTGACGGTATGAACACGCCAACTTTTCGTGGTTTATAACGGCGTTATAAAACTACTGTCTTGTTTGAAGGATGTAGTAAGACAGAGATGCGAATATTTCGCCGTTCAGCTTAAGTTTTCAGGAGTAGAAATCTGTATTCGATCTCATGTGGGACTCATGTTCTATTTGGAGTTGGTATCACATTTCCAGTGGCGGCATTGACCATTTAACACAAAACGTGCATGTTTGTGTGCTGCTTCCATTACGTGTATGAAATGTATATAGATCAAATTATACATTTAAAAAATGTGAGAGGTATAACTTTTTTATTAGCAATCGTTTTGCTAATATTAAAAAGTTATACGTACGACCTCAAATAGATCTTCAGTTTTGTTTGAGGTTTGATGTGGGTGTCCATGGGCTGCATTGACCACTTAACATCAAGTAGTCTGCACGCTCGTTTACTACTCTTCAAACATAAAAAAATATAGCTATGATATTAGCTTTATATTTTTTCGCACATTTTTCCTTGTGCATTTCCGCTTAGGTAATTTACTTTGTTCCTGCAAACGTTTCTATCGTCTTATGTCATTGTTTTATCAGAAATCCTTTTAGAGGTATAACATTATGCAAAAAAGGAAAGTAATAGAAAAAAGAGAAGAAAAACGATTGAGTATATTTTAGTTATTATTTTTACTAACAAACGATTTTAGGTAAAAAATATAAGCATTATAAAGCTGTAAAAAATATATATATATGCATTATAAAGTTATAAAAACAATAAGTTTTTATATACATACATTATTAAGAAATTTTAAATAACATTGACTAGGGCTTATAATATAATATACTACATATAAACTAACATATTTCAGAAATTTCTGAGTCATTTTTAGGTTTTACGAAGTCACAAACGACGATTTGGCTTAGTCGTAGAATTATGGATCGTTCAGAGAGGTATTACCTATTACCACCGTCTCACAATCCGCCCTGAAGCAGGTCTTGTTTCGGTCGGAGAGATGTGGCTGTCGAGCATACTTACAGCGAGACATCTCAGTCCTTAGGAATTGCGACGCATCCGTGTTATAAGCCGTTATAAACTCGGATAGGGCTTCAATTTTGTTTGAGGTTAGACGTGATTGTTTATGGGCTGCAGTGACCCTTTTATAGGTGGTAGAATAATCGTTCGTCTGGGGAAGTACCACCGCCGCCCTCATAATCCGCCGTGAAACAGTTGTTGTGTTTCGGTTGCCGGGCACATATATAGCGAGGCGACCATCATAGTCCTCAGGAGTAGTGACGCCTCCATATATAACCTCAAACGGAACTTCGGTTTTGTTTGAGATTGGATGGGGGTGTCCATGGGCAGTGGTGGCCACTTAACATCAGGTGGCCTGCATGCTCGTTTGCTACTCTTCAAACATAAAAAATCTTTTCCTCTGAATCCAGTCCAATTTATGCGGCATTGACCATCTACCACCACTACTGCTATAAAGAGTTCCAAAGAAGCTCATCATTCAGCCAGCCTGCAACTTGCACCAAGGTCTTAGATATGATGACCAGACAATGCATGACAAAAACGGTGTCGGCAGCTTCGGACAGATTACTGATATGATCTCGGTTTCGCGAGCCGTTATAAATCTTATCGATTTGACGTGTAGACGGCTAGTTTAACCAGCCTCCGTTGTATCTTAATCTGGTACCATTAAGATTACCTTGTGTACAGATGTGATTTCCTTTAGAAGACCGTCTAAATAATTGTGCTCATAATTAAATAGAATATTTTAGTTGAATTCTAAAATTAATACAGAAGTGCTTTCCTTTAGAATACCTTTTAATTAATGGTGCTCAGAATGAAATAGAATATTTTAATCGAACTCTTAATTTAATTAATCAGTAATATCATATCGACGGTTACGTATACATAATGTGTAACTCAACGAAACTAAATTTACAGGATATAAAAAAAATATCTCTGCTGTAAATAAAAATATTTTTGGAAATGTTTATATCTATTTTTACCTTCGCTTTCAAGATAAAAATCCCTTTCTAGGTGACACTTAAATCCAGTAGACTCCGACAGACTGATGGGTGGCAGTTTTCTATACTGAGAAATCTAGCCCCAGGTGCAAGGCAAGGTTTGAATCCACGTTGAGATCAGATATTAATACAAAGAGAACACAGTAATACAGTGGCTTGATTTCAATATGGTGTAACAAATATGCTTCTGTGTTAGTTGTTTATGTTAGACAGTAACAAATCTAGAGCATCGGGTGGTAGGTGGTCGTAATTACGAAGATGTAGGTGTAATTCATACTCCTGCCGGTAGTTCGAAGTAATTAATGAATTCAATCCAACCAGTGCAGTCTTATTTAATAATCTTGCGAAGGTTTGCCTCATTTAAGCTGGTTCTATTTATTTACGCGGCGCCGCCTGCTTGCGCATATGTAAGATTAAAAAGTAGTCAAGTGCGAGTTGGTTCGCGACTAATGGTTTTGTACCAACACAATATATTTGTGCTATGTATTTAGTAAAGAATATGTTTATTCCGCTCGGGATTGTTAGTGTGAGCCCGACTCACAATTGGCCAGTTTTTATTATTATTGCTTTATTTTACAGTTTTTAATATAATTAAACCAAAAACAATTAAGAAAATAACACCATTAATTTTATAGTTTTAATACATTTTATACTTATGTTTTCAAATTTAGCAACAAATCGATTTAAATTAAGAAAGTTAATATATTTATTAATTAACTAATTTTAACTTAACTAATATATTTTACAGCTTACATACAGCTGTATTTATCACATTTTTATCTCATCGTCCTGTCTTATTCTTTATTTTTAAAATCATGTTTTAAAATTAAAATCCATATAAAAAGTCAAAATACATCTTCAATTCAAAACGATTAATAATAACGAGTTAGAGATATTTGCAATATTTATTTTATCTCTATATGTGATATTCATTTACCGTAATGAGTGTTACATGTCATGTAACGCCTCTTATTACTATAAATTATACACAAGTTCTATGAAAGAGCTATCAATAAACATTTGGCATAAAATCTATTTAGACTTGTATCTATTGATCATAATAATCCTAATTTGGCAACTTAATACTAAGTGCGAAAAAACCTTTCGTAACAACATGTAATACAGTTACAATTTCTTTGATTGCACCGAGCGTGCAGTCATACTTAAGCCACACCCACACCTGTACGTGACCTTTGGTTTGCGTAACAAGTGTGGGTTTATCATTAAGCACGAAACACGCAGTGTGAAGCCCGCAATCTTTTACGACAATTACTGGCAAATTTACGTCACATGCTTAGTTGGCGTTTTGCAATATGCCAAATGATAATTGAACATCATTTAATGAATAAGGATGTTCTTTGTTAGATACGTGTCGAACAATAAATTATTTAAAATACATACTAATAAACGCAAGGAATCATATACCACTACAGGCAAGAAAATCCAGAATAGGTACATGACTTTCGGGGATCGAACACTGACTGTCAACTTTATAAGTCTGCCTCCATAACAGTGATAGTCTAGTGGTAAGATTCCAAACTCCCCCGCGGGGTCCGAGATTGAAATCCAGCACGCATTTCTGGTTTTTCGATTTTATTTGCGTATTAGAAATTAATTATCACAGGTTTTAATAATAAAGGAAAACATCGTGAGGAAACCTACACATTTGAGAGTACTCTATAAAGTTCTCGAAGATGTATTGTGAAGTGTACCGATCCGCACTTGGCTAGCGTGGTGGACTATGATCTAACCTGTCTCATTCTTAAAGTAGACCCCTGCTTAGTAGTGGAACAGTAGTGGATTGATGACGATGATGATCCATCCCGGATCAGGTCCGGATAAGCCACTGCTGTACATAGGCCTGTCTTTATGGGGGTAAATACCTAGTGACTGCTCAGGAAAACCTTGCCACCCATATCCCGGAAATAATCCTTTAGTTAAAGACATCCGTGGAAGGAGAAGAAATGGGAAATATCACTAAAATATGACTACAGCGAAATAAAATTTGCAATAAATCTTGTGACTCTGCAAATCGACAATACAAAACCGAAATAGTTGATCTTTGAAGTTTAAGATAAACGATGATTTTTGACAGATTCACTGAATAATTTAGAATCTCTATTATGCAAATAGACGCTTTAATGTCATCGCAAATGTTAATATAAATATTTATTTAGATCTATTCAAATATTCATCAAAGTATCATCAATTTTACGATGACACGACACATAACTTTTATGTTCAAGGATCTAAGACTCAAAATGGTTTGGTCTACGCGCCTTGCTAATTGAAATATGTTTGGTCTTGGTGCCAATAGATCTGGTTGCGAACTCGATATGCATTATGTCATGTTTGTCTATCGAGCACTTTCTAAAGGTGTCACTTCGTTGTATTACTTGATCTTTGGCGCTGCTCGCGCTGTCAGAGATTATTACAGCAGTGGTTCACAACGGTCGGACCGGGTCCCATTACCGAGCTGTGCGGCCCGCTTGTAATGTGACATGTTTCATGAAAATGCATGAAATTAATTCAGACTTTTTCAACGTCGTGCATGCGTGCGTCCTGTAGAAATGTGTCCATCCATACATCATCAGCCTTTTAAAGTCCACTACTGGACATAGGCCTCCCCTAATCGGTGCCATAACAACCGGTCCTGCGCTTTCTAAATTCAACGGTTACCCGCTGTCTTCTTCACATCATCAGTCCACCTTGTCGGGGTGCGACCTGTGCTCCTTTTGCCTAGACTTTGTCGCCACTCGAGGACCTTTCTTCCCCAGCGGTTATCGGCCCTCCGAGCGATGTAGAAATGTGTGTCGGTCTTTAATTCTCTAGTTTTCAAATTCCTTTCTCATCTCCTTCATGTTTAATTTTCAAAATTCTCCTCCTCTTCCTCATGAACATAACGGTTGTATTTTTGGCATTATGTTCTGTGTATGTGGAGCATACTCCACCACGCTGTTCTAATGCGATCGGTTGAGATACGGGTTAGTGGCTAACCCATGTCAGAGGTTTTCAAACTGCTCACAAGGCTTAAAATAAGGTTTAACGACTGCTATCCAATGATGACTAGAACCGATATCCTAACGCGCCCTCCAAAGAACAGAAACGCGCATGAAATTATATATTTAATATAATCAACGACCCATGTGTCCCACTGCTGGGCACAGGCTCCTCTTAGAATGAGAAGGGTTAGGCCATAGTCCACCACGCTGGCCAAGTGCGGATTGGTAGACTTCACACACCTTCGAGAACATTGCAAACAACTCTCAGATGTGTAGGTTTCCTGACGACGTTTTTCTTCACCGTTAAAGCAAGTAATAATTAATTTCTAATACGCACATAACTTCGAAAAAATAGAGGTGCGTGCGGGGTTTGAACCCTGGCCACTCAGTTGAGATGCCGGAATCTTAACCAATAGGCTATCACTGCTATCATTTAATATAATATAATTATATATTTATTAAATAATAACCACTAGCTGTCACCCATCCAACTTCCTACCGCGCCCGACGTCGCTTTTCTTTGTAGATCGTTTTACGATCTGCACAAACCGCTGGACTATGTGCGTTTTTATGCCTTTGATTATTATCCACGATTAAATAGTATACATTCCAGAACAGAAATTTCGTTCCTTATTGTTTCTCAACACGTCTAATTGTCGAATGCCTACTCGAAATGAGTAATCCACGTCATATAAACAGAATGACGGTTCTACAAAATATTCAGTCTCTACTTAACGGTGGGTCGTACAGTGGGCCGGCGTGGGTGTCATCATTGTATTCGCGGATCCGTCCCGAACAGGTATGAGATAATAATATTGAAATTAATACACTTGTGTTGATTTTGCTCTCGCCTGTTATTGGATGGGATTGTTACTAAAATTTGTTCGATAGTAAATCTTTGATTTTTATTATAATATTCATAGAAATAGTAAACCGGGATGCAGTCCACCTGATCCTAAGTGGACAAGAGTGTCTATGGACACCGTTGCACCAAATAGGAATGAATTTCTGAGATCGGCCACAGATAACGCATTAACACTTGCTTTTATGTTTTCTGCACTCATAACCCGCACTACGGGTGCACTACACCCGCTCTATCGTGGATGCTATGCACACATAGAAAGACGTGTACACAAACATTCAAATTCAGAACAGAAATTTAACATATAGATATCTGCTTAGCCGGGAATCGAACCTGGAAGTTACATTATAAATATTTCAAAACTTAAGATACTTAAGATCGAAGATATATAATATATATTTGATATATGATATAATGGTATATATGAATCGATTGTGAGCGGATCGATTTATTTATGTATACAAATAAATATATTTAATACATTTATTCAATAACAAAATTAAATGATATAAATTACAATTAATGTTCAAAAACTTAAAAATTTAAAAAAATTGCCATATCGCTGCCTCGCGGAACAGTACCCAAGACGCTCGCAGCGTTACCTCGCTGGATAGCCTAACTTATTTGTTGGCCGAGATAAGCTCCAGCTCTTGGGTCCCCAGAAGCCTCAATCAGTGCCTCTCTATGTATTCCACATATAAATCGATACACTCCTAACAGAATCATCATATGACATCATCATCATCAATCTATTAATGTGCCACTGCTGGGTACGGGTCTCCTCACAGAATGAGGGTTGGCCATAGTCCACCACGCTGGCCAAGTGTGGATTGATAGACTTCACACACCTTCAAGAACTATACAGAAAACTCTCAGGCATACAGGTTTCCTCACGTTGTTTTCCTTCACCGTTAAAGCAAGTGATAATTAATTTCTAATACGCACATAACTTGGAAAAATCGGAGGTGCGCGCGGGATTCGAACCCCGGACCACCAGTGTGAGAAGCCGGAATCTTAACCACTAGTCTATCACTGCTTTTCATATTCATATGACGTACAGTAATCAAGTTTCAATAAAACACGCTAAACACAAACGCAACCAAACAACACGCATGCTTCAAATCGATTAATCATAACTTTTTGCCAATTGTCGATGTATGGAAAATAATCATAAATTACCACTTATAATCGCTTGCACATTCACTGGAAAAGTGACCGTGAACTTAATACAACAAATATTGCACCACCACACATTACGTGCACCATTATTGTCCGAAAAGCATTTTCTTCTACACACATTGCGAAAAAAATCTGACAAAAGCAACTCCGTTTAAAAATAGAACGAGACCAATCGTGAAAAGGAGCGTCCTATTCACGAACGGTGACGAAAGGATTGTCGCGTGCGGCGAACGACTTTTCTTACACGCCTCGTGCTATTTTAAACTGTAATTCAATCACGGGAAGGTCCAAAATTATTCGGGAGGGAAATTCGCGTCAAACTATCTACATTCTTTTTCGGCGTCGAACATAATAGTACAGTGCAATTAGGATCGCGGGCACGTTGTCATTTGACTTGGAAAGTAGTTGGGAGGAATGTTCTCGGGTAATTTCAGTATTTTCAAGTGTCGCAACGCGTGAGATAGGCACAACACGTAACGGTAATTATATCTCGTGTTCGTTTGTGTTCGTAGAACTGTTAAAAAACAGAGTGCAAATAGGTAAGTTAAAACTTGCTGTTTCTCCACAGAACGCAATGAACCGATGTTTTCGTTGTTATTTTGGTATTTCAAACCGGTTTTTAAGTTTATTTGTAACATTTTATAACGTGCCAAAGACAATGCTCAACTTAGGGGTAAAAAAGGCAAATGGAATCTGCCGCATAAGGAAACAAATGCTTTCTAAACTTATAGCCCCCACAGGATTACCTGTGTCGTAGGTGCCATGGATACGTACTGAGATGAGGACCCAAACACCTAGACCTAGACCAGAATTTTAAATTTATCTAAATGTCTACCCGGCCGGGAATCGAAGACGTAACTCTCTGTGCTTCAGACTTCAACAACGCACGTCGTCAAACGTGTTACGAAATTGATACGAAAAAAATACTTGACGCCGTCCTAATTCCATAATAGGAATTATATCATATAATATCAATAGGAAAATATTCTAATAATCGTATTTAGTTCAGTTGTACCCTATAACGGATACCATGTGATCAGTATTAGTTAAAGTTGGATAGGTGGTAGAACTATAGTTAGAGCGGGGAGATACCAGCGCTGCTCTCATAATCCGCCGTGAGGAAGTTCTTGTTTCAGTTGGAGAAGTGTGGTTGTCGGGTACATCTACAAGCGAGGTCTTAGTCCTCAGGAGTAGTAACTTACCCATCTACGATCTCAGATAGACCTTAAGTCCTATTTAAAGTTGGAGATGGTTGTCCATGGGCCGCAGTGACCACGTAACATCAAGTATCCTGCACTCTCATTCGCAATTCCTCAAAAATATAACACACATATGTAAATAACTTAATAAATCTTAAAATACGAGAATGTCTGTACAAATCTAAAGTCTTAATAATAAAAATATAATCAATTGAGATAAAGTTTACGAGTGTCATGCACCAGTAATTCCGTACATAATAGAGCAGTTACACCAACAGCACGTGTCCTGTACCGTAGTAATAGCGAGGATGCCTCCACGTCTTATAAAAGGAAAAAGTCGGAACCCGTTCCGCTAGGTTCCCGTAATGACCGCCGTCTAGTGCTAACGGGACGTCGATACCGAAAGCGCGTTTATATTTTTTATCTACTACAACGAAAATGTCACAATTTTTTTTTTTACTTATTTTTATCAAATCACCAACGTAATGATCAACCAATTACTGTTCCATAACTGAGAAGGTAATGAAGAATGAATGATAAAGATCAGGCCACGGTCCACCACGGTGGCCAAATACGGATTTGTAGACTTGCCTTTGAGAGTTTGATGGAATTTCTTACACGTATGTATGTATGTATGCCTACATATGTTGGTTATGTTTGTTTCGTTGCAATGTTTTCTTTAACGTTAAAGCAAGTGATAATTAATTTCTAAGACACATGATTTCGAAAAGTCTGAGATGTGTACGGGATTACAGCCTGGATAGCGTGATAGGCTGGAATCTTACCACTAGGCTATCTCTGCCTGTTCAAATACTAATATTTAATACTAACGTGCAAACTATTTTCGCAAAGTGCAAAGACCAAACATTTTCAATCTAATTAATGTATAGTAATAATCTGTAGTAATTAAGAGAAAGAATTTTCAATCTATAGTAACTTCACGGAGTATTTTATTTTGTTACTTTTTCGAGAAGCAGATGCGATTACGGTAACAAAATCTGTTTTTATTACGTAGCGTTGTTTGCATAAGTAATACAATAGGTGTTAATTTGGGTAACGGAGATGGGCAAAGATTTATTTTGTCCAGTATTACAAAAACTATCTCATTTAATTATTTTATAAGAAAAAAGGGTGATTGAGACGATGGTTTCGCAAAAAGGATGAAGACGATGGAATTGAGATATGCTTTTTTATGCTTTTTTATGAATTTTGCTTTTTTACTCTTTCGTATGCATTTTCGTTAGGCTTTCGTCTGATGGAAATATATAATATTTTGTAAAAAAATATAAAACCTACATTTAAAAGATGTATATATTTTTTAATTCCATGAACTATCTTAGGACTGAACATAATAATAAAGTTGTATCGAAAATAAAACACCTAATCGGTTTGCATCGGTCAGTTTGGTTTTTAAATTACAATAAAACAATCTTCTTCTA
Organism: Phareas burnsi; assembly: GCA_018249415.1. Taxonomy (NCBI): domain Eukaryota; kingdom Metazoa; phylum Arthropoda; class Insecta; order Lepidoptera; family Hesperiidae; genus Phareas; species Phareas burnsi. The sequence continues at coordinate 3,398 of DWKL01000107.1, read as the reverse complement.
AATAATTTAGAAAAATTAAATATGAAAAAATAAACCCTGGTGGAAGGCCGCGTGGCGCAGCTGTTATCATACCGGTCGGATACACAAAGGGTTCCGAGTTCGTTTCTGCGTCTGCGTGTTTGGGTATTCGTTTTTGTTTGTGTCTATGGCACCCAAGACACAAGAAATCCTAGTGTAGTGTAAAGGGCCCATGAGTGTGGATAGCGTTAAGAAAGCGTCCAAAAATACTATGCTGCATAAGCCTGCTGCGTGATTACAGTTTACCTGTACAGTAATCTGTACTTCTACAGTATCTTTATAGATGTATCTAAAAAGGAAAGTTAAATCAGCATTAGAATAAACAATCAAACAATCAGTGATCAATCTAAGCTTACTTATAAAAAAGTCGATCCGTAACGCCTGATTAGAGCGATTGTTCAATTGGTTGTGTTCATTTTAGAAAGTTAATATTTCAATTTGTACAGTTAATTGTCCGTTAATTTGATTTACATATACTAATACTAAATTATTATTTCTTGCATAATAGATTTGGGCAGTATTTTTTATTAATTTGAAAATTTACATTTTTTTAGGTAGGTAAGGGTATATCGTTTAAAAATATAGGAGATAATTATACATTTATCATTATTATATCCAAACCAAATTATACATTTCCTTTATTATCATTTACATATTTTTATAATTGAAATAACTAAAAAAACCTTGTATATTATTGGATAATTTGCGTTTCTTGAGAATTTGGTTGCGCTGTAATTAACCATAATTAATTAAATTCTTGCTTCACAACGTTTTTCTGTTAATCCCCAAATTTAGGGTTCATAAGAAAGAAACAAAACTAAAATCATGCTACGAACTGAATATTAATATTATAAAAACAAATCAAATAACATCAATGATTACCACCAATAACAATACGATTGTAATATCTAATGACAGCAAAACTTCAGCTGGATAGACTGGAAATTCAAATTCCAAAATCGAACGTAGCGTGTTTGGATAAGCTTTATCGATTAAGCTTATCGAAACACGCCCATCCCTAGGGGCACTCACTTCTCGATATGGGTCAGTGTGCCCCGCGAACAGGTCCTGTGACGTGCGCCACATAATGACCCTATTACGTTCGATAGCTGTTGCTTGTTATTTGAGGCCATAAACTTTTATTAGAGCTATCAGTCTGATTAGAGCTTATGCAAGCTCGGATTTTGATTGGTTATTAACGAGTGATCGGTGTTATAACATTAGCTGGATGAGTTTCTAATTATTTTTATTCGTTATCTATTTATTTACTTTACTTTATATTTTCTAGCTCCGTTTAATTACGCTGTTACATTTCGATGTATTTGATTGTTATTATACGGTTTTGAATTTACAGTACTATTTGATTTAGTATCTTGTCTGTCGTTCGATTCATCACAGGTTCGATTTTGGTGAGGCGAAAGTCAAAGTAATGGAAGTAGATACCTTTTTAATTACGTAACGAGTACTCGCGATATGCGGTTTTTTAACTACCTACATTTCGACCCAGTTGCATGGATCGTGGTCACGGCGAAATATAGTAGATACCTTTTCTGGGCCCGATCGTTACTCACTTGTCTTTATCTTTTCATGGTACCCACGTTTTAGTGTGTGATCTTATGAGTATGGACAGTCAATTTCTACCGTCCTCAAGCTAAAATGCCGCTATTTAATTACATTTTGATATTTTGAGTTTATCGTAGTCAAAAAAATAAATATAAAGGTTTCCCTATTTGAAAGTGATCCATTCGTTTTTTTTTAATATCGCAACTTTTTGCATATGACCTCTAATTATTAAGTAGCACATTTTTTTTATTACCGTCTTTTTGGATATAACTTGAAGAGTGGTTGTATTATGTAATAGCATTATACTCTACCTATCCATATTTGGTAAAGCGTGGTGGACTATAGCCTAACCCTACTCGTTCTGAGAGGAGACCTGTGTCCAGCAGTGGGACATTAACGGGTCGATGATGATAATGATTATAGCTTAACGATGGCAGATGCATTCTTCACTATAAGCAAAGATAATTAAATAAAATATTATTTATCGTCGAATTCAAACAAATTTTGTCATCATTTCGTTTCCATATTAATATATGCATAATGTTCCTTTTAATCATTTGTTGTTTCTGTCTCAATATGTACATACATACAGATATTTGTTTTGATATATCGGTTTCATAATATTTTTCTACTATCTTGATCTTTACTAACGAACGGCAAATTGTCGATAGTGTATCTGTAGCACGCGTCCACCAAGTTCAACGTAACTGGCATACCAGCGCTATCTTAATGTTATTTCATCTAAATTGCAGGCCAGTTGGGACTTATAATTATGAATACTTGAAGTGCGTGGCGTGACGACGAATGATTAGCCTCTAAATTGTTGCACGTGGAGATATTTGTACTCAACTATGTTATATCTATATAATTGTTTGTAATTTGGAATTGTTCTTATTGCTACCAATTAGTATGTTTTTCAAGTTGGAAATTTAATAATTAATTATTAACAATCAAAGTCTTGAACGGAACAAATGTAAAAAAATCTGAGGTTTTATAAGTTACGTTAACTCTAAAAAAGGAGCATAAAATAATTAATAAACTATATATAATTTATTTATTATTGTTATTATTAATTAAACTTTAAAATAGTTTTATAGTGGGTAAGTAGCAAAAGAAACATGCTGTCCACCTTTTTTATGTTAGGACAATAATAAACGGGCGTGCAGCCCACTTGATGGTCAGTGGTCATTGTGGCCCATGGACACCAACATCTAACCCTAAACAGGACTGAAGACCTATGCAAATTCGTACGTAGATGCTGCTCCTGACGATTAAGATAGTTGCCTCGCTAATTTTGCCAGACAACCCCACACCTCTGACCGAACACGACAATTGCTTCACGGCAGATAGTGAGGACCACTTCATGCTCAGTGGCCCAATAGTTATTTACAACCTCAAATAGGATTGAAGTCCTATATCTTCGATAATACAAATACACATCTATTGTCATTTATCACTGGAACTTAAATGCAATTTTTACATAGATGCCCATTAATTTTAATCAGTGCAAGAAAACGTTTAAATCCGAGCTCGCAAAGTATCTTGCGAAACCACTTTACTGAAGTAGAGTTAATCAAACAACGCTATCTCGGCTCGGCGGGCGCATGCGGTAACACCCGTTGCGAGTGATACCAGCAAGTAAATCAACTGTGAAAGTACAAGTGACCTACTGAGTGGAACTAATATTTCTGAAGCGGCAGACCATGTTTATAGATCTAAACTTAATGGGCAAAACGGTACGTATATTGGCAAAACAGTATATTTACTTAGAGATATTAAATATCTCTGCAAGTAAATCTATAATATCAATATAAAAT
>DWKL01000106.1:0-24966 GCA_018249415.1 Phareas burnsi | reverse complement strand
GTTCTACATAGAAGCTGTTTTGTAGTAGGATTGCGATATAAGTTTTAAATTTTTATGCTACCTGTGTTGCTTGAAGTCTATCTTTAGCTGGCTATGTTTGGTGAAGAATACCATCACAACCAGTTAATGGTTCCACCCTTTAACATAAGATTTCAAAAATCATAAAAAAGATGCTTATTCTTTTAAGGGAAAAATATCTTTAATGTTTTAAAGGAGCTTTAATTTAATATGGTTTTTCTACTTTTTTTCTGAGAACCCTATGAATAACAGTGACAACTTTTTAAAGTATATTGCATAAATGGGCTTATTTTGTTATGTATACTAACAATTATAAAAAAAACACATATCATCCTAAGAACAATCAGTGGGCACATAAAATAAAACTGGGCTGTGAGGGAAACCATAATGGGAAATGATGGCTCATCGAAATTTCTGACAAGACCTAGCTATTACTAATTTAGAAACACCTCCTACAACTATGGCTCATTTAGTTACACTTTAACATCTATTTTGCTTATCAAAAGTGACAAAGTTTATACTTCCTTATGGAAAATGTGGAAACAGTTTTCGACGTTACAAACTTATTCGGAAATTAGGAACTTTGCCATTTTATATATAAGCATACGGCTATTTAATTTGGTTTATCAATTTTAAAACTATAGGATCTACCTATTAAAGCACATCAATACATCATATTGCTTTGAGTTTCTAATATCTATGCAGGAATATTCTATAACTAAGTATAGGATACATGTTATGGTTCATTCACACTGCAGCAGTTTAAAGGATTGTTTTTATTTTAGGGATGGCACAATATGTAGTGGTTAAATTAACATGACATTACCCTACTGGACTTCAGATCCACAAAAAATTCTGACCCATGAAAGTCTCTAACCATGTTGTTAATGAAAATTGGATCTGTATGTGATGAGACATTGGAGAAATACGATAGGTTTTGCACATAATGCATTAATTTCTTCAGTTAGACATTAATCATGAAGAAAAACTAGAAATATAATAGAATATGTGGGCATAGTGTTGTGTGAACATTACCATCCAATAGTAATGGATTAAAAAAACAGTCCTGTAATACTGGATTGTGTGATTGGCAGTTGAATACAGTACGCAGTACGCAATGATTTCTCATTGATGCAATCATAAGATACTTGTTCGCTTCTTGCCCATAGTACAGTTGTTAAAATTTCTTGTGATAGTACAGTACATGGTGCAGTCCAGTCAGACTGTACCATGAAATAAATTTTCTCTAGTTCTGTTAATTGAACTATGGGAATTATTTTTTCTTTAGCTCAGTTGACTGTACAGTAAAATAAATATAAACGCATATTCATAATCTCTTAGTCATACCATTATTAAATTTAAATAAATGTTGTAATTCAATATCAAAAATATTACCAACAAATGCAAGCGTGAATTCATACTAAAGGATGACATAAGACATGTTCAATTGCAGATGATTAATGATGAGATCTCAATAGGCCATGCTCTGACAAAACTGTATACTGTGTAGATAACATCAATTTAGAATATTACTCATATACAGATCGATGATGCAAATGAGAGAGCATAATGTAGTATATGATAGAGTGAGATAGATAATTATTTACAAAACAGTTCTGATATCAGCACATCTGCGCTTTGGTAGATGTTGCATCTAAAGTCTGGTCAACTGTTTTACTGAAAGAAAGATAATCACAATGGTATGGTGGCCAAGTTAACAGGACTATACTATGGACAAGACACGCACTTATATATGTATGTTATGTAGTTAAAATACAGATGCATTTTACCATCCTTATGAGTACATAACATTTATATTATACTTGTAATATGAATATCTGTGTTGTTACAAACTTTTTTTTATATTTGAAGAGTAGCAAACTAGCATGCAGGCCACTTGATATTAAGTGGTCACTGCATCACATAGGCACCCACATTTAACCTCAAACAAAATTGAAGTTCTCTCTGTGGTCGTACATGGATGCATCCTTACTTCTGAAGACTAATACAAAGACAGTCACCTCACTAAGTGTGTCCGGCTACCGCTGCTTTCCCACCAAAACACAAAAATTACTTCACGGCAGATTATGAGAGCAACAGAATATGATCGTATAGTTAAAATAACCAGGTACAATTCATGCGAGACATACTTTCTGTTATTGCATCAGTCAAATAGATCTTATGTAAAGCTACAAATATAATTGGGCTCAATATTTGCCATGCTAGTTTAAAGAAACCAATTAGTAAGAAGTACTTTGCTTCTGTATACCACAGCAACATCATAAACTCATCTGTATACAAAATTATAACATATAGAGGCATATGTTATTTTAGCCTTTATGCTATGCTATAAGAAATGAAGTTTACATTATACATCCATTAATATAACAAAGTGTACATGGAAACTAGATTCTTGGTTACAGTTGGTCCATAATTAGATACTTGGCCTTATATGTGGACCAATGATAATGTTTACATGTTACACCATGGGTTAGTATTAAAGTGGCAATATATTCTACACAGCAACTTGTTTTTTGTGTTCTTGAGCTTCCATGTTAGCCTTTGAAGCACATTTGTATTTCTTTTTCACTTCATTATTCAATCCCTCTCGATTGCGGGCAATTTCAATCGCATAGAACTGCACACGTGGGACCAAAATTGTGTTCTGCTCTGAATAGTCTCCTTTTGTATCTGCTCTCATCAAGGTACCGAAACTGTAATCCTCTACTATGCTCTTAAATTTTTCGCAAAACACACGCCACTTCGCTTTGTTAGTGTTGTTTTTTATTTCATCCTCTTTAATGTACGAAATGTTTAAATCCGGAAAGTCTTGCCTGAAGTGCGTGTATATTAGTTCGTCATGCGGTGTTAACCTGAGCCATCTGGTATCAACAGAACACAGTACCTGAAACAAGAAAACGCGTATGAAATAAATATTTTTGTACGTGAGAAAAAGTTTAAATATTAATTAAAAACTTACATTAAAATATATATCGCTGTGTTCCATCGCCCGAGCAGCCCACAAATGTTCCAAGGTTTCATCGTTCCCAAATTCTTCAGCTGGTCTTGTTAAAACGTCCTGAAATACCAAATAAACAACATGTTACTGTATGGTTATATTATATCATTCGTTTTGGTTTATGAAACTGAAAATATACCATTATGTATAATGCAATGTGTATAACGTGCTTTCGTATAAAATGCCAGAAATTAAGCTCCTCTTTTACTAATTATTGCATTTGCATTTCTTTTATAATATAATAAAGTCAGGCCTCCGGCAAGAACAGCAATTTATTAATTAACATTTTTCATCTTTGGTTATAGGGCAAGGAATAGATCGATTATTCAGCCAGTGATTTTAAAACAATGATAAATTTGAAACAATATTGATAAAATAACAGATATATATATAATAATTGTGTTTGATATTTTCTGACTTTATTTGAATTAATTTACTATTTGGACTCTTGTTTGTAATTCTTAGTTTATCTATTACAGAGTTCTTTGTAGCATAACTATAAGAATTAGGATCGAAACTTTTATCTAAAAAATATATTATCTAATCAAATCATGTAAAAACGATATTTTAACTTATACAAGTTACTTTCAAATAAAATTATATACTTGTTTTCAAATGTGTCAAATACTCAAGTCAGAAATATTTATAAATGACGATGGCAACATAGAAAGTATTTTAATTTAGAGTGAGAGAGCTATACATGTATATGTATATATTAGACAAAGACAAAAAAATATATTCGTTTGGGCTTCGTTTCATTCCACAATTTCATTGGAGGAGAAAGAAAGAGGGTGGCGCATGCGCGTTATGCCGACGCCATCTCTAAACTACTGTGCATAATTACTTGTTGAAAGATTTTGTTAACCAAGTGAATTTGGTGCTTATTAAGTCGTGATAAAAAGTGGTAATCATGGAATTACTTTGCCGCGAGTGAGGCAGTGCGTCAGATTTAAAGGATTGTCGATTGTGTCATTGCAAGCATAACCGACGGCGGGTCAGGATCTTGCGGAAGTTTCTTAGCTATAGCAACGCATATTTTTTGCGGCTATCAACGCCGCAGTCGCCACACACACAGGGCTATTTCATGAACTTCTGTCTTCAAATTAGTCAGTGGTAACTATCTAACGTTGCGTTTTCGGTTTACAAACATTGCAAATTATAGTAAGGACTTAAAAGCGGGCAGTGTTACCTCCGCGTTCTTGCGCGCGTACGCCTATAGATAGATGGTGTATTATGTATGAATTATTGTTTTGGGTCAAAGACATCTGGGTGTGTTAACCTGCAACAACAACAGCGTCGTAAACGCGTTACTTTTATGTTTCAGGTTAAATCGGTGGCGGGATAGTGACTCAAGCTTGATATGAACTCCGCTCTGAAGCCGCTATCACAGCCGGGGGTGCCGCAACCGGGCGGTCAGGCGAGCCCCGCCAAAGCGAACGTTGCGAGCGCGAATCACGCCGTCGGTCTGCCGCAGGGCGCTCAGAATTCGCTCCATCACGCCTCAAATAATTTAGTCGGTCAGAATTTGATACACCATGTACCCAATACGCCGCAGTTGCCCCCCCACGCTGCTCCCTCTATGGCTCCTGTGAGTGCAAACATGGCTCAAATGGCGCAAAATATGAGCCATCACGGAAATCTATCACATGTCAATCCATTGTTGGCTGTTAGCCCAAGTAAGGCACCAAGCACCAGTGCTCCTTTAAGTTTAGTTCAAGATAAGGCTAATGTTTCACAGCCTCTGGCATTGACAAGAACGACAGATAAAAAGGAACCAGATTCTAGCGGCCAAGCTAATGGTACTATTGATTCCCCAAAATCAGGTTCTAACACACCAGCTGCATTGAAACCTCAAAATCCAGAAACGAATAAAGATAAGCAGGATATTGCAAAGACATCACCAAGTACACCAAAGCCACCTGAAAAATCAGGTAGTGCACCAAGCACACCACAGAAAATTGAAGCATCAAATTCAGTAGGACAGGCAGATGGCCCAGTACAACCTAAAGTGGCAATGGCCAATGAAGCTCCAGAGAAATCACCTTCAAAACCTACTGAACTGAAACCTGCTCAGACAGCAGATGTAGCACCGACACAAAGTGACAACAAACCAGTCCCTGAATCAGCGAATGATAGTCAGTGTCAAGAGAAAGCAGAAACTCCACAGAAGCAAGAAGCTTCTTCAACAGAGAATGTAAAAGTGGAGACTCCAGATAAAGTGGAAGAAAAGGAAGAACCTAAGGTAGAAAAGCCTATAGAAGAGACAAAGGAGGAAGTAAAAGAAGTAAAAATTGAACCCCCCAAACAGGAAGAAGTCGAAAAACCCCAGAAATTAGAAGATAAAGTAGAAGAAAAGAAAGTTGAGACAAAACCGGTCAAATCAGAAATAAAGGTTACTCCCAAATCCACATTGAAATTGGCTACAGTAACTCCACCAATGCGGAAACGAAGGCAGGTTTCAGACAAGAGTGAGGGTGCAACTTCGGCAAAAAAAGCATCAGATGGTGATTCTACACCAGATGCTAGAACCAAAAGGAATCGAACTAAGGTTTGTAGCTATTATATACTTTTATCCACTAAATATGAATATAGGTAAAAAAAACCAGAAACATATTTTACACAACCTTAAATATCGTTTCAACCTTTTTTGTTTACAACATCAAGTAAGTTTTATTTTTTAAATATTAATGTACAGAATCAAAATACTCATGTCTTACTCAATAATTCTACCTTGGGTTTTCTAGCTTTGTTGCGTTTATCTATGGTACATAAGTTAGGTTATGGACCAATGTTGCACCTGAGTTGTCGATGTCCATAAATCATAATTATACCATTTACAATAGATGATCTATTGTCTGCTTTACTAACTTTATATGAAAAAGATGTTTAATTTATATACTATATCTTTATTCTTACCATTTAATTGAACAGTGCAAATAATGGTGATCTATATTACCCATATGACTGATAGATAAAATTGATTTGTATGACTGTTTACCAAATATCTACAGGTGGTCGCTTGCATTTGCTTCCCAACAAGATTTAGTATTATAATAATTAAATATATAGGTTATATATGAAATACGAATACAAAAAAAGGAATTCTTAAAAAGAGAAAATTAATCTTTAAAAGTAAAAAAATATTCCCATTGAAACAGTAACACTGAAGTCCTGATGTCCAATCAGGGGAAGAGCTGATGTTTACATAGCTTATTAGATTTTCACCATAAATAGCTAAGAACCATGGCTGCTAGCCTTCAAATAAAATAAAATGCAATAAAGCCAATTCATCCACTTATGACCCCTGATGCCATATGTGTCTATGATAAAGATGCAAAAAAGAACTAAGGTTGAAACTTTTTATTTTGGGTTAAAATATTTTGTGTATGTTTAAACATAAAACTGTCAAAACACTAGGCAGACTAAAAAGAGTCAAATGACACAGGTACTTAGCCAATGGGGCCTTAGACAGAACTACCTACTGCAGGTAATTCACACTTTATTACCTCGTCATAAAAATAGTACCTATTCATTTACGTCATCACGTCATTGAATGTAGATTGGCGCCATTTTATCTAGGCGTAATTCTATGCTACAGAGATGTTAATCAAGTGAATAAAAACTTAACACGTCATTTTAATATCATCTATATATATTTATGTAAAAATCTCAGCTTATTTTGCATATATATATATATATTGCATTATTATATTATGCACCTAATTTTTTTTGTTGTTACTAATGACGAAACAGACAGCATTCATAGCAATAAACTGCTATAGAATTCTGCAATCTATATGTAGTCTAAATGTGGTCCACTATTTTCCATTCTCATTTGCAATTGTTGATCAAGTGGTAGCTGTAAATAGGACGAGACGCCTGCCTGAGGTCAGTGATGGTCACAGATGCATTGTGGCCTTTGGCAGAGTTGATGTACCTCATAAATGCAACTTTATACTGCTCTTATGTCATAAATAACTTTGGATGCCACCTCAGTGTAACCACTTGCCATCTGTTGCAAGGATATTTTTTGCTGTTAATTCCCTAATATAATTCTTTGTTTCTGTTATATGCTTAATTCTTTGTTTCTTTTATATGCTAAATTCTTTGTTTCTTTTACATGCTTAATTCTTTGTTTTTGATGGAGAAAATAATTTGTCATGATCTAGAGATCATAGCATTCTGTGAGGAGATTCATGTCTGTATGTCTTATAGACCGATAAGGGTTTGATGATGAGAAGATAATTAGCTCTTTGTGATTTGAGTGAGAAGGTACTACAATGTCTACTCTACTATTTCTGTTCTGTATCAGCAGAGTAGCACTATCTTGTTTGGTTTGAGGTGTGTTAAGTCATGTAATGTTACATGAGATATTTCAATCTAGTCCTCACTAGCAGGAACGCATCTGTCATCAGCTTTGTATTTATTAAAAGATGGCCATAAATGCAAGTGCATCAGATAAACTGTTACTTACATCACATAAAATAGACTCCAAAAAAGAATAGTGAGGTAATTAATATTTATACAATAATTTACTGATTTATTCGAATTATGCATGCATTTTAATTATATATTTTTCTTTGATATTTTTATTTTAGTTTCTTGTAAGATATATTAATTCATATAGTAAGTCTTACTATTTACGCGTCTTCTGTGTTATTATAGACGTAAAATAAAAATAGTCAATTAAGACGCGTACATCAAAAGTATTTGAAAATGTTTACATTCCTTAACTCACGTGTATTTTCGGTATAGCCAGACTAGTTTCGGGTCTGTACGAGATCTGTATGAGCTCCCGTCAGTCGCGTCGAGCTCGCAATGGGGAGTCCCTATCGCGAACAACATGCACTCGCTGTCCAAAAATACATTTTAGTTTAGTGTTTAAAATGTTCAAATATGTGTAAGGATACTAACGAAACTTCTAGCGATAAGATCTTTGTTTTATTAAATAAAATCTCTTATATGATAAAATTAAGTAGAACCTTACACCACACTGGGCGCTGAAGACACGCAAAAACAAGTACCTACCGATAATTACCCGCGCCCCGTGGCATACTGATGTTGTGGGAAATGTGTAGCTCTTCTTTCAAGCAACAATTTATTCGAAAGTAGTATTACGCATTTTGTAAAATTAAAATGACTACGCTATGTAATATCAAAATGAATCCGTTTATTACAGGTGCAGCTGTACCAATCTCCGACCCCCGAAATCGCGATGGCAACGAAGCTGTCAGCATCCGCTGGCCGCTCCACACCGACCAAGCAAAACGATGATAAGCTAATAGTTTTCTATAAGTAAGTTCTATTACATGTGGTAGAGTTCTTTGTGGTCTGACCATCTCTATCATACCTATTTCTTCCTCATGGGTCTAGTGTTTGGTTACGCTCAGTCAGAGAGTATGATAATGAGGTGTGATAGATGAATATCACGCTCACGCTTCACGTTTTCTAAACTGGTAGCTCATGGTGGGCGCATCGTGGGTGCCATCGACACATAAAAAGACGATTACACAAACACCCGGACCCATAACAGAAATCTAAATTCAACATTTAGATATCTGCTTGGCCGGAAATCGAACCCGGAACCAGTGTCAGACCGATACTATAACCGCTGCGCCACATTATATGTTATCGATAATTTAATTTGCTTGCAGAAACGAATACTTAGCCGTTCGCAACGCCGAGGGCAGTTTCTACGTATGCCAAGCCATGCAGAACGTGTACCGCACCACCCGCAAGATCAAGATCCGCTGGCTGTCTCAGGACAAGAGCGACTCGTCAGGGGAGATCTACAAGCCTGATTTCTACGATGTCACAGGTGTGCAACCTTAAGTTTCATTCTGATGCCCGTTTTTTCGTTTTCATCTGTGATCTTTCCTTTTTCTGTCCATTTGTTATTGAAAGAGTGATATGGGCATTTCTTATTTATTCTTCTTCTAAGAACATACAACTAGAGAGTTACAAAGATAATTACTTGTATTCATTCGTAGTAAGCCTGTGGATGCGATGCCCACTATGAAACTTTGCCGTACTCGCACATTGTGTCGATTCGAGTGTGGTCATTTGCGTTGATCAGCCTAAACGTGTGCCATTCGGTTAAGTGCATTTTTATACGTCACATGCTCCAGCCTGAGGCATGCGCTGCAAACCGTTCGCGGCGCATCCCTCGCGGCGTTTGTATGCAGCTTTAAAGTTCTCGAAAGGTGTTTAAAGCCTACCAATCCGCACTTTAAAAAAATAACGCTTCCTGTACTCATAACTCTATCTTAGGATTCCCTGTTTGTGTGGTTGCCATGGATACATACAAGCCGACCAAGAACAGAAATCTAAATTCATAATTTAGATGTATGCTCGGCCGGGAAATCGAATCCGGATCCCTCTGCGTGTCAGACTGATATGGCTAACACTGCACCACGCAAGGCCTGCATTCTCGTTTCGAAAGGAGGTTGATGATTACGTACTCTCATCAGTACATAACGATCAACCTCACTATCAGGCTCGTCTTTGCTTAAACCACCCCGTAACGACCCACCAGACATGGAGTGTGTGCTGACCACGCTGTCGGTGTCCCGCGCGGGGGCGGGCGGCGCGCAGCGGCTGGCGGCGGGCGAGCGCGCGCGCGCCACCTCCATCCTGCAGAGGGCGCTGCGCGCGGAGCTCGGCGAGAACGCGGCCAACGTCCCCGTCACTGAGGAGCACCCCGATGGACGTATGTATTTTATGTCGTATTTTTTTAAGTTATTTTATACCACCTATCATTGTAAACATTAACGCATAATTCTATTATGTTTTTATATGTGAGAAGAATAGTAAGCTTGCAGATGCTAAGTGGTCATTGCAGCCCGTGGACACGCACATTTAACCTCAAACAGGACTGAAGTTCTTTCTGAGGTCGTAAATAAATGCGTCACTACTTCTGAGGATTAAGACGGTCGCCTTGCTGTAAGTATACACGACAGCCACGCCTCTTCAACCGAAACACAAGAATTGCTTCACGGCGGATTATAAGGGAGGTGGTGGTATCTCCCGGAACAAATTATGGTTCTACCACCTATTGTGGTATGTGGTAGACAGTTGAAAAAAACAATTTTTTATTGTCACAATCAATCAATAGCAATCATCAGACAAGAGTAAACTATTAGGAAAACAATTAGAAAGTTTTAATATGCACGCGCAGTACGTCACACGAGACCGACAGGGTTGAGAACGACATCCTTGATGGCGCCCGAACACAAAGACTACATCTAAATTGCAGACATGGTTATTGTGTATAACTGTGAGCCAACTGGTGGCAGTGCATCTTTAATCGATGTTAGACAGGATTCATGTTGCAAATAGAGAGGTTAGATGTCCATGTGGCAGTGGCTGTGGCTGTTTTATGGAGGAATTACATAGTCCTCTGGAACAACAATGCACCCATAGATGCACTGTTGTCCATGCATTTGAGGTTGAACATATTCAACCTCAGTCGGGGCTCTGGTCCTATTTGAGGTCAACAACAAACAAATTGTATGTGTCATTGAGTTCTGTTTTTTTTGAATAAAAAGCAATCTTTTTAAATTTATGAATAATAATACTGTTTATAAAATAATAATATTGATTACATAATTCTGAATCGATGTAATGTCACCAAGCTTTTAAGCTTTTAATCCCTCCCATCATTTACTCCATTTGCCATGGCACACTCATGTGTACACCTAGAACCAGTAACAACATATGTGATGGAATATGTGTTACATCATCCATACATGACCTTAAAATACCACGAGATGTTAGTTTTTATTTTAGTTCAAATATACGAGTTAATTGAACCCATGTTTTCCCAATGTTATTTTTTTTTGTGTTTATATTATAGAATACTATACGATGCGATATTATACGATACTAAGAATTGATGTTTCAATAAAGTGGATGTTTCAGTGGACCTGTCGCTGTACACGGACGAGTCGCAGCTGGAGAAGAAGTCCCGCAAGCGCAACGCCTCCAAGTCCTCGCCGAAGACCAAGCCCGACGATGCCAGCGCGCGTAGCGAAGCGGCCGTGAGTTGTTTTCATCACATCATCGATCCTATTCCGTCCCATCGCTGGGCACATTTCATCATCGGATAGGTGGTAGCGCCACAGTTAGTCCGGGGAAGACCATCGCCGCTCTCATAATCCGCCGTGAAGCAATTCTTGCGTTTCGGTTGGAGAGGTGCGTTTGCCGGGTACGCTTACAGCGGGGCGACCGTCTTAGTCCTCCGGAGTAGTCACGCATCTACGTACCACCATAGATAGAATTTCAGTTTTGTTTGAGGTTACGTGTGGGTGTTAATGTACTGCAGTGACCATTTAACATCAGGTGGATTACACCCTCGTTTGTTACTCTTGAAATATAAAAAATATATATAAAATCCAACTAGCGTGTTTGGGTGCCCTCTTAGAATGGTAAAAGTGAGGCCAGGTCCACGATGCTACCAAACTGTGGATTGGTAGACTTCGTACATCTTTGTCTAAGGTTTCTCGCGATGTTTTCCTTCACCGTTAAAGCAAGTGATATTTTCTAATAGGCACATGACATTGAAAAAAGCAAACGTGCGTAGGATTCGAACCCCGGGGGCCCTGTCGAGCTCGGAAACTTACCGCTTAGGTGTCACCGCTTTCCATATTTTTATTATTGTAGCACCTTATTGTAAGTGGTCAGTACCATCCTTTGACATCTGTCATCTAATCAGATATGATGCTTCCCGAGTTCGCCCCCAGATGTGCCGCTGTTATATATAGGATAGACCCTTACCACATCTTCATAACACGACGCACGTGTAACACTGCTGTTTTAAGCTAAAAATAGGTGTGGCGGTGGCGCCCCCGCAGCAAGCGCGAAGGGTTACACTAGCTTTGAAGGACAATGTCTGAGAACGTCAAAAATGAGTGGAACATTGACACTCACGGATGCACAAGCTCGGTTTGATATTTTTGTGTTGACATGGGAAGTTAAGACCACATTTCAGGTTACCAATTTAATTGGAATAACTAGTGAAAGTAAAGACATTTAAAAAGAAAATGAAATGCGCCTAACAGTTGAGCCGCCTCAGCTACCTGGCAAGCACTTAACTTATTGTACATGAAAATAGTTAAAAATATAATGTAATGAAAATAATAATTGTAGGATCGGTGGTAATCGGGGCTTATTCGGGGATTGTCCTTTCACAATGTACAAGTAATGGTAAACTTCGCAGAAGGAGAGCCCGCCGGCCAACAAGAGGGCCAAGAGCGGCGCCCGGCGGGGCCGCGCGGCCGCCGCGCCGGCTAGCAAGGTAGGCATAGTCCAACGGATATATAGACATGTACGTATCCGCCAACTCGCCGTACTATGCGTGCCGTGTGCCTGCGTGCCTGCGTGCCTGACTGTCTGTCTGCCCGCGCCCCCGCTGCCTGTGCCGACGCACTGCCCGCATGAGACTTTCCGAACAATGTTATAAAATACCTAATTCATCAAAGAAATTTCATTCGAATGGAATCAGCGAGTACCAAACGCTACATTACAGTAGAAAACCGATTGCGCTGGAAAATTTTAATTTCAATCGACATACAATCTAGAATAAAAGAATATTATTCCTTAAATATTCACTTAAGCAAATTTAGAAATCCATTGACGAAAAATCATGTATCAATTCCTATCTGTTATTACTAATGGGAGGCGTTCGCGAGGGCCCTTTAGTGTCTTGGTTGTCGATGAAATAGAAACATGCAAGTGGAAACTATAGAGCCATTTGTTGTTTTATCCAAAATGCCCTGAATATTTAATTTTAAATAGTAATGATACAGAATGTTAACTGACAAATTGATTTCATTTGATTTGGAAAATATTGGCGAGGTACATGCAGTGGTGGCGCTCCTAGCGGCAATGATTGATAGCCGCCCTCCCCATATTTATGTATAGACCAGTGCTGGGAAGTTAAATAGTTCGACTAAATATTGCATCCATAACTAAAAATTTGTAAGAATAATACTGATCAGTATCTGATTTGATACTGATCTGAGCCAGATCTCTGCCTACTGCCTCGGTAGCCACTGTCAGATGTATGACTCGATACAATATAATTATCTGTTTTAAGTCAACACGTTTGGTAATCTTTCTTCACACAATGTTTATATTACATTGGTAGTCAACATAGCCCCACATTAGGGTGCCTTGTACCGTAGGTGCCATGGACACATACAAGACGAGCACGCAAACACCCAGACCAAGAATGGACATTTAAATTCATCATTTAAATATCTGTCTGGCTGGAATCGAACCCGGAATCCCCTGCGTGCGAGACCGCTATGGGGACCGTTGCGCCGCGCGGGGCGTTGGAATCTATCAATGAAACGTGTTGATTTAATCCAGATTTTGGTATTGAGAATGTTGCCGAGACCCTCGTGGGGCGGTCTGCAGCCGCAGCACTGGTTCATACACGGGTATGGGGCCGCGCGGCTCCCGGCGAGCTGCATGCGTCGTGCGGAAGCCGGATGTCTGTTTAGGTGGCCGCGATATCGGATGTTTGAAAATCTACTTTCAAAATCTAGAACGGCTCCATATTTGAAATTAATAATTGTCAGTTCATTGAAAATTTTATCAAGTTGAAAATCATGAATATTTTAATAATTGCAGATTTTCTGTTTATTGAACTAAAAAACCGTGTGTGCACTTCTGTACGCACGTAAGAAGTTATACTTCATTGGCGTAAATCGCAAGTGTATTTTTATACATTGAAATAAGTTAAGCAATAGACGAATCAGCTTTAAACACTACGAATAATAACTTAAAATGAGTAACTTTTGAAATAAATAACGTTTAATGCAATAGAATAAAACAGGAATGGGATAACTGCAGACCGTAAAGAAAATAATTATCATTGTGGACTCACCTCATTCTTAGTTACATGTCCGCGCAACTCTTGTTTCATTCGAATTTTAAAATCAAAATATACTCTGACCAGATTTTCATAACGCGCCAAAAGAAGTATAACTTCAGTATAAATGATAAATGTTTGCAAAGTGACAGTATGTAGAAAACAGTTGCATTTTGGAAGAATAACAGTTTAATATTTGTTAAATGTCTGTTTATTGAACATTGACATATTGAATGTGTGAAAACTGACAATTTGTTGAAAATGTAGAGCTGTTTGATGTTTGAAGATTTTCGATTCAAAAAAGCCACACCAGTTTAAAATAACCAAAATATACATTAGCACGTGAAACTCAGTCAACACTTCAACCAGTAAACTTTACTTGGCTTCGGTTATCGACTGCATGCTACGTAGAGGCTCGTTCCACCAGTGGCTGAAGTTTAGTCGTACAAACTTTGGTTAGTGGGAAACTTGCTTCTCTCTTTATTTACTTTCATATCAAGTTTTTTTACACTACATTTTATATTAAAAGTACTTTTTGTCTTTACTGGTTATTAACTGAATAGAAAGGAATCTGACATCATAAGAAATATTTAGTTAATTATATAGTTTATTTACTTATTAATTACATACAATTTAAATACTCTCGTCACAGGTAAGAGAGACAGTGGCTTAATAATTTCGTTTTAAAATTAACTATTTATTATTACAATCTATTATTAAATTTTTATAAACTACAAATACAAAAAAAATTGGATAGCTTCTTTTTTATTTAGCAATGGAAAGTTTTTGTCATAAATTCTAAATTCAGAAATAAGCCAGAATTTGTAAATTTCTTTTTTATTTTAAAATATTTGGATGTAACACTTCACATCCTAGCGTCCGTCTTAGTTACCCATTCATAAAATGAATTCATCTTACGATCTTACTTATCCCAAAAGATTTTGTAAATTTAATTGTTATACGACTAAAGTTTAGTCGATGAAGTATTGACTACGAACCTAAACAGACATACACCGAGACCGGTGGTTATGATCGTATGTAGATGAGTGTGAGCGGTGAGTGTGGAAGGCCGCCTGACTATACAATGTGCATGTCTATATCATAGTTCTGTAAATGTAATACTGTTCCACGGTTCCAGTGAGTCCGGGGTATTTTGATTGGGTCAAGGTATTATGATTATTTTTACTTTTATTCATCAATCACCTACATCAAACATTTCATTGTCATTATATTAGCTCTTAAAAGATTTTGGAATATTGAAGATAATTAAATTTTTTCAAACTATTTATGTAGGTTTATTTAAAATTTTAATAAATTAAAAAAAATGTTTTCATGTTTAGAAACGGTTTGCTCGCTAATGCAATAAATTATAATAACATTTATAATAAAAAAGCTTAATTTTAATATAAAATATTCGACACTTTGTCAGTAACTTTTCTGAAACAATAATATAATCATTAATAATACAATTAATATTGCATGTCAAATATACTCTAGTGTCTAGTATTTCCATGCAGATCCAGTGATGTCTAAATAGAAATATTATGATCTATTTCATACTTTCTACTGTTAGTTATTAGTTACAAAACTTATTCTTGTAACTCTCCTCGTGTAATGTCAATACATAGGTGATTGTGAATAAATTAGACGGAATAGATCTTCTAGTAACGCTCTGTACTATTGACTGTCCTTAGAAATAATGTTTTTCGATGATTTTCAATTACAATGATAGGCTTATTTTGGTTACTAGAGTCTATAGTTATTGTGCAATTCCGGAAGAAGTATCGAGACATTGTCCAAGGCAAGAATTTTTGTTTTTTATTTAAAACTGTATATTAGATAAAGGAGTGTTAAGTTAGTACACATCATGTTAATGATTATGCCAGAGATCATCTGTAAAACCACTGGCACGAAAATTTGTTTCCTTTTTTTCATTTTATGTAATAGAAATTGCAATCATATCTTCAGTCCACGTAATGTTAACTGCTTACAATTATAATATGTGCCTCCAATTCTATTTATATCCCACTACTGGGCATGAGTCTCCCATCGATTGGGGGAGGCCTGGAGCGCACTTCAGCACACTACTTCAATGCGGATTGGTGCACTCTATTTATGTCCCACTGCTGAGCACTGGTTTTTCCCCTCAGTTGGGGGAAGCCTGGAGCGTACTTCAGCACACTACTCCAATGCGGATTGGTGGAGAAATCGGATAACATGGTTGGCTGCATGCTCGTTCGCTGCATAGACAACGTAAAAAAAATCTACAATGACAGATTAATAATAATTTTGAAATTTGTCACAGATAATTCAATTCCAACTCAAAGACACAAATCATTTTAAGCCACAAGTCAGTTCAAAGATACAAGTCTCGATACTCCTCCGGTGCAATTTGCTCGTCTCTATTCATCTTCATTGCCATCGCTTGCTTTTGTTTGTTTTATTTTTAATTATTTTTAAGATGTCCCCTTTCGTCGCCTAATTTCTTCTTTAATTTGCGGTTTCTTTATTAAATTATCCCTTAATATTTAAAGCATGATGATTATGCATGGTTAATCCTATCATATGTTGGTGTATAAACATAAATGTTCAATTGTTCTTCAAAATACTGTATATTATTATTCATAAAAACTGTCCGACCATCTGTGTTTTACTGACAAATAGCTTCAACGTGGTTTTCTTATATATAACGTCATATAGTCATATAGTCCTTTTAATTATTTCATATCGTTTCTGCTGTGTTTAAGACCACACAGACAGATAGACAAAAAATATTTACAGGTTTTAATTTGTATGGATTAGGAAAAATGTAGTTTTGATAGATAAAAAAATATTAACATGTTTTAATATCTATGGATTGTATGCACCATCATACACATTGGTCGCAGATTATTGCGAAATAGTTTTTTCCTTAACTTTTTTACTTACGGATTGTGTAAAACATAGTCTTGATAGACAAAAAATAATAATATGTTTAAATATCTATGGATTGGGTAAAATGTAGTTTTGACAGACAAAAAAATATTGACAGATTTTTATTTCTATGTATTTAGTAAAATGTAGTTTTGACAGACAAAAAATATTGACAGGTTTTCATTTTTATTTCTATTGATTGGGTAAAATGTAGTTTTGATAGACAAACATTACTATCATATATCTATTCGGTGAAATGAATTCTTTTTCACTTTGTCTATCAAAAATTGACTTGTATCTTTTACGTCAGACAAACAGACAGAAGACATTTTTTACAACTACTAATACATATCAATTATATATAGATATATATTCCAAATATAATAACTTTAAATTAAGAAGGTAATTTTTTGTCAGTCATCTGGCTGGTCGGACAGATTTTTGTTTGTTTTAAATATTAAAAAGATTTTTATAATACATAAGAAATATTGTTACATACATAATTGCATTTATGTTTAGTACATATGTATGGAGGGGTGGGGATTGAAATGCAATGAAATTGGTGACTCCAAGACCTCTTCCAGTGTTATGAGTTATAAAAAATCGATTTGTCTCCAAATTGTCCTAATATGAGCACTGTTAATAAAAATTAAATCTTTGTTGATTTTTAATATAACTTGTGTCACTATATTAGGACAGTTCGGCCTTGAAACATTTTAATGTAAAAAAAAAACGAAATATAAATCAACAAGTGTCTAGAAGTTTCTGGAAATCCACAGACGGCAACAGCGGTGACCGAGAAGGTGAAACCCAAAACCCCAAAACGCACCCCCTCCAAAGCGGCCGCTAAAGTGGAAACCCCAGTTGTGACGCCGAGGAAAGGAAGGCGGGCAGGGAAAGGTCGGTTTGATTCGTTACGAATAGTGGCAGGCAGTGGCGAAGCTAGGCCTGGGCTAAGTGGCCCCCCGGCCCCGCACTGTAAGGAGCCTCGCGGGAAGCTTTTTCAGTGCGATTCCCGTACTGACCTGGTGGAACGCAGTGATCTATTAGACCAAAAAAGGCCAAAAAAGACGAAATATTCTACCTTCGCACACTGATTGATTTTTTTTGTTTGAAGAGTTGCAAACAAGCGTGAAGGTCACCTGATATAAAGTGGTCACTGCAGCTCATGGAGCCCCACATATAACTCCAAACAAAACTAAAGTTCTGTCTGAGGTGGTACGTAGATGCGTTACCTCCGAATACAACGACGGCCGCCTCGCCGTGTGTAAGTGTGTATATTCCATTCATTGTCCTCTACGAGTAAGTATGCCGCGGGTTTGATTTGTATACATAAAATTGTATAATGGGAGCTATGAATCTTGGCAGCGATTGAAGATTAAAGGGTCTTGCTGATGCGACTTCATCCACGCTTAGATCAGTGCACGCTGCGCCACTGGGAACTGGTGGTCGAAACTTTCCTATTCCGAGGCTACCACCACCACTACACAATTTCTGCACAGCACACTATTTTTAACAGCAGTGACAAACGCTGCTGTGTTCTGGTTTGAAGGGTGTGGTAAGACAGATTCTTTCGATACATTGGATCTAAATCTGTAGGAGTAGCAAACGCGTTTGAGACAGATGTCAGGTAGAATTCTTGGTTTATATTGGTTTATCATCATCAACCCATTTCTGGCCCACTGCAGGGTCTTCTCTCGGAATGACAAGGGTTAGGCCATAGTCCATCACGCTGGCCAAGGTCGGGTTGGTAGACTTCACACACCTTTAAGAACATTTTTAAACCTGTACACGCTGGATATCATCCCTAGTCGCTCAGAGTGAGAGGTCGGTATTTTACCCCTGAGCTATCGCTGCTTATTTAAGTTGCACATGTCCAATGGCTTGAAGCGTGCAGAGACACTAAAACAATTTTAATAAGTAATAGAACTACAGTTCTCCCGGGGAGGTGCCACCGCCGCTCTCATAATCCGCCGTGAAGTTCTTGTGCTTCGGTCGGAGATGCATCTACCGGATAGCGGAGAGGGATCTAAAGCCCTGAAGAGTATCTACTACTATGCATCTAGGTACCTCAGATCTGTTAGAGGTTAGAAGTGGGTGGCTATGGGCTGCAGTGACCACTTAACATCAGGTGGACTGTGAGCTTGCTTTCTACTTCCAATGTATATAGAATCGAGTTCTACTTTAGGTCATTGTCGGTAGATATATTGTTGACGACCTGCGTGGTGCAGCGGTAATCCCACCTGTTTGACACGCAGAGAGTTCCGGGTTCGATTACCGGCAGACAGGCATCTAAATTCTGAATTTAGATTTCTAGAGCGCGGATGTTTGTGTACTGTATATGTCCATGTCACCCTCTACACAGAATCCCAGTGCGGTCTATGAGTGTAGAAAGCGTTATTAAATCTTAAATATTTACTGTTAACTACTTATTTACTTTCAATATTCATCGCCTTCCCCTTTCCCCACAGAAAGGAAATCGACCCCTCTGGTGCCGACCCCCTCCACGTCGACGGGCAAGAGCACACGCACGCCGCGGAAACCGCCCGCGAAGAAATAATATCCGCCCCCGCGTTCTAGTGAACGGACCTTGACTAGTACTAGTGCCAGCACTGGCGGCAGCGCTGGCGGCAGCGCTGGCGGTGCGCTCGGTGGTCATGCGTTTGTACTTTAACCCTCCTGGCCGGCGGGGAGTGTACGCGAGTACGGGCTAGTGTAATGTAGTGGGACTCGACGTGACACGGCGTAACGTAACGTAACGTAATGTAACGTAATACGTATCAAGTGACGATCGACAGTGTTGCACAAATTGTACGGTTTCACCACGTAGTTTATATTATTTTGTTTATTTTTTTTCATATATTGTAAGTTTCTTTTTGTTCAGTGTGAGTTTTATAAGGCAAGTGTGTAAAAACCCATGGCTCGTGCACTGGGCGATGTGGTCGGGGATGGACGCAGGCGATTGCAGCAATGTCTCCGTTTGCATGTTGCAGGCAATTCATTTGACCCAGCTCTGTCCGGTTCAAGTGTTACGATCCCCACGTTTCATTGCTTTTGTACTTTTTACTTAAACGTGTACGTGGGGCGTAAATATGCAGTTAAATGTACGATTAATAATTATTTTATTAGATAGACACCTGTACGATGATAATTTAATGGAATGCCCATTTCAATGAAATTGGATTTTAATGCTGAGACAATGTAACAACGATAAATGAATGTTCATTAAAGATATTTTAAAAGTGACTTAAACTAGCATTGTAATTTAAATACTTGCACAATATGTATACAATTTGTAAGGTTTTTTTTATATAAAAAGTGCCAGAAACAATGTTCGTATTTGGCTGCGCTCCGATGGATGGGACACTTGCACGACGTGGCTCCCGTTCCACTGTGTTACGATTGTTGACCGTCGGTCCACGGTCGCGTGGAGGCGGGCCACTGTATACTATCGCAGTGGCGGAAGCAATAACTTTATCTAAGTAATGTCTGTCACTTAATGATATAGTGGAATATTCCACGTGTGTGCATTCGTGTCGCTTGCACATGTATGGAATCGCTATAAGAATGTATTTGTACAGATGAATAAACGTTTCGTTGAGAACGGCGGCGGGGACGCTCGGCGTGCCGCGGGGCGCGCGGCGGGGAGCTCGGCGTGCCGCGCCGCCGCCGCTCGGACGTCATGTGTCACGAACATAAGTCGCCATTTCGATTCGCCAAAAATATATTGCATAATAATTTGCATACTCGCGTACACTCCCCGTTGGCCAGGGTTTTTATGTATCTTCTAGGGGATATTTATTAGTGTGGGTGTTCGGACGATTACGTTTCTCGGTTTACTTTCGTATTTTTGTTTATGTATTTAGCAGTGGACTGTAGATAGTTTCCATCGCATGCGCCCGCACCGACTCGATGACACTGAATTGTTTGTTTCTTTCTTTTAATCTTTAACATACTATATTACTATACTTACTTCGAAGCGCCGCGCGCGCCGCGGCTCCGCCCACAGATTCTTTTCATGAAACAGAGTACAGCGGGGTCGTTTTTGTCGAGAGCCTTAAAGTGTATGTAGTTACTTTGTATTAGCGAATGAGTTTGTGGAGAATGTTTCGCCGTGCGTGGGCCGCGCGGGGCCGTGCGGGGGCCGCGCGAGAGGGGAATGACGAATTATCAATCGAAGCAATATTGAATTATGTAAAGATAGTGAAATAAAATAGTGTACGTTTAAACTGTTAAGATTAAAAGATTAATTCTGTCAATTTCTTCTACCGAAATTTGTTTACTGCGAAGTCGTTCTGAGGGGTTCGATTGTACGCGGACGGAACGTGATAAATGTCCAAATATAATAGTGTTGGAGGCGTGACTGCGTATATTTTTAAATACATACATAAAGAATTTTGATTTTGATAAATGAAAATACATTTTATGGAACCAGAAGCAACAAGTAAACAATACATTTTATGGAACTAGAGGCAGTAAATTAAAAATACATTTTATTGAACCAGGTGTAATAAATCAAAAAATACATTTTTACGAACTACGAGCGATAAATTAAAACATACATTTTTTGGAAATAGGAATAATAAATCAGTAAATAAGAGTACAAAGGCAAGGTTTTTACAAAAACAATACAGATTACAATTTGTATACAGGCCTTTACAAGGAATATTCACAAAAAAGGGCCTAAATAGACCCTTTGACAATTTGATTTATAACTTTTTAGATAACCGAGAGATCGTCATTGGAGTATCAATAAAAAATTATGAGTCTCAAAGATGGAATAATCCTTATTCTACAAGGAATCATGATAAAATGTATAGATTAAAAAAAATCTGCCGAAGTAAAATTCGAGAGCTAAATGTTTTTAAAATAGCTATTTGGCTCTTGTGGGGTCGCGACCCTGCCGTAGGGACCATACAGTGGTTGAGCAACAACACATTATGTAGGTGTTGTTTGTATATTGTCTTTCGTGCTAAGTTTGACGGGTGATGGAATCGTAGTTCGTCCGGAGAGTACCAGCGTCGCCCTCATAATCCGCCGTGAACCAATATTTGCGTTTCGGTCGGAGAGTTGCGGCTGCCGGACACACTTGCAGCGAGGCGACCATCTTGGTCCTCACGAGTAAAGCATCTGTGTACGACTTGAAATAGGACTTCAGTACTATTTAAGGTACATGCTGGTGTCCATGGGCGGCAGTGACCAGCTCGTTGCTACCCTTGAAACATTAAAAAAAAACATCGGGGCGAGGGATTCAATCGGCGGTGCGCTCTCACACTATCATATTTGAATTTTTATCATCGAACCTTTATCACAATTTACATACATAGTTATATTTACCCTGTCACTCGATGTATTTAACTAGTTGGTAGCAGGATTAATTTTTATGAACACGGTTGAATTTAACAATTAAGCAGTCACTGTAAATATAACAACGATTAACAAAAAATATCATATTTTAATGAACATCGCCGCTGTCGGGAGCGGCCCCGGCCGGCCGGCGGGCGCCGGGCGGGGCCGCCGCGGCGCGGCGCCGGCGCCTGACCTGTTATATTGGACGCGAGGTATTTTTACCTTCGTTTACGTTAAGCGATAGATTTGTAAGGTTTTTTTTTTGTATAAGATTAATTAAATCTAAAAATTCTAAACTTTTTTAGACTATTCGATTTATTGCAATGGAATATTGTATATTAGTACAAAGTATTGAAAGCGATCGGTGAATGTTTTTAAAAACATGAAATGACGAATTGAACGTTTTTGCTTTATATAAGAATATATTATTTTGATATGACTTGTGTTAACTTTCGATTAGGCTATAGCGATGTCGCCGCGGCGGCGGAACGAATGAAATTCAAAAATGTCTTCTGTAGTATCACAAATCTGGACCAAACATTTGTCGTTGTGAACTCGGGCCGAGTTCTCGGGGACCGTGCGGTTGGATGCCGAATGTTACGCGTCACTGCCAACTGTAAAGTAATCGTGGAGGATTTTATCGATAAATCAAATCTATTATACCTGCTATTAGGACAATTGAATGTTGTTTTATAAACAACGACGCGGTATACACGGGCGGCTCCGTGGGGCATATTTTTGTGAAATAAACGTGTGTGAAACGCCGTCCCGGAGGGTGAGTCCCGCGGGGGCCCGCGGAGCCCCCTCGCGTACTTCGTACGCCAACACATATTTTTTTACGTTACACGATAACTTATAGTGACTTTTTGAAGTGAGGTTGTTTTTGCGTTTGTGGCGTACATTTTTGTTATACTATTTTCCATTTCGGGGTGACCTTATGTTGTTGTATCGGAGCTCTCGCGAGCGTGTGTGTGTGCAAAACATTAGGCAATCTAAGTACCTAATTTTAGGTGGTATTTTGAAATAGGTTAATTTTTAAAGAGATGATAAGCTTAGAGTATAAATTATTGCGTGTGTATTTTCTGTTCTAAGGTGTACGGAGCGAATGTTGATACTGGTTCTCTGGTACGATAGCTGTAAAACATATTTTAGCGTTTTATACAAATAAAGATATCAGTCGAAAACTATTGTAACAGAAAGTCCACAAATTTATATGCAATTCAGAAATAAATATAAATAATTTAAGACAAAACATGTGTTTTATTTTTACATTTTCAATGCGACCGAGTCGTACCTGTCTCCATTTTTGAACTTAACACATTGACTGCGGCAAGCACACCTGTCCTCTTTCACTTACCGCGCCACCCGTGCGGCTCGCACGCGTACGGTGTATGCCGCCGTACTGGAACACGCCTGTAGCGTTACGCGCCGCACGGGTGGATCGTTTCGAATATTAGTATCGCACTCAATGTGTTAATTGATTCTGTATCATTATTCGAGAGCCCTCATTAGCTTAGTATATTGTTATTTATTTTGAGTAAATGTACTTTTGAGTTAGATAATTATTTTCATGTAATAACTTAAGTACTACTAAAGTTTTTCTAGTTCTACTGCTAGAGTAAACTTGGCATTTCTATATGATTTGAGGCCACTTTATAATAACCCCATTAAAATTGGACCAATTAGTATTTTTGATCAGTAAAACCTTAAATTTCCCGAGTTGATAAGATTTAGTATGAAACAGTATAACAGCGTGGCTTGTTTCACTATTTTTGTTATTCTATGAATAACAATTTCATGTCAACCAAAGAATCGAGGTTCACATTTGAACGAGTGATAATCAAATATGTAAATCGCTTGTTCAAATATACGAGCTGTACGTGCAATGGCCCGATGATTTTTGGTTTGCACCCAGGAACCCTAGAATGAAGTACAAGTCAGTCATAGTTGCGTTTCATAAATTGCAAACCAACATTTGAATACTCAAACCAATTTATTTCATTATATTCTTGCATTTGTCCCATAGTGGGTTACCTTTTGAAACTGTCTATTTACACTTCATAATATTGAAAATGGTGGTAGAATCCTCACAAGGTTCGACTTTCAAACCACCGACGCAATTATCTCTGCCATAACAGGAGTATTAAGTACTGTGTTTTAGTTATAATGTAACGATAAATTGAATGAAGCGCTCGGCGCCCCGCGGTTTGCGTACGTCTTAACCGATCAACGAAGTTAAGCAACGTTGGGCGCGGTCGGAAGTTGTTGGGTGATCGTTAGTGGCTAAATTTCAGGCGGGCTGTAGTGCTTCAGAGGGCACGTAAAGCTGTCGGTCCCGGTTGTTATCATTGAATAGCAGTCGGTAATCCTTGTCGGAGGTTTGAAAAACAGTCGACACGATTTGGCCAGTAATCCGTATCTACATCAATCCGCATTGAAGCAGCGTGGTGCAGTATGCTCTAGGCCTTTCTCAGTCGTGGGGAGAGACCTGTGCCCAGCAGTGGGACATAAAAAGGGTTTGAGCCACCAACCAGGATACCAATTCTCATCATATTTAGCGTTGATCTCAGATGTCTATCGGTGGCAGCGACTATTTAAGTGATGTATGTTAGTTTACTTTTATACTAAAACAAAAAAATCGGATTCGCTTGTAGAAGAAGCATTTTGTTTATCGATTTATTACTTTTGAAACATCGTAAACGAAGGCTTACAAAAGGCGAACTGAATGCCTGACTGCATTCTCTCCCGGTCTACTCCGGGCTGTGGTGAGAATATGTGTTGGATATTAAAA
>DWKL01000105.1:0-24997 GCA_018249415.1 Phareas burnsi | reverse complement strand
GTTGGATGTGGGTGTCCATGGGCTGCGGTGACCACTTAATATCAGGTGGCTTGCATGCTCGTTTGCTACTTTACAAATATTAAAAAATAAAATACTATAGTCCGTCCGCCGTCCACACAATCCGCAGTGAAGCAGTTTTCGTGTTTATAACGCCATTTCATCTTAAGGACAGAGCAGGCAGAATAATTCTACAACCTATCAAATATGTATAGAATACGTACAATAAATGTCAGACATTTAATTAACTGTATTTTATTTAACTGAACTTTGTTTATATTTCTTTTTTTGTCCTTATAACTGTTTTATTATTAAATTCTTATAAATAAATATACATATAATTATTTGTACGCCACATGATGGCATAATAAATGCAAAATTAGAGCTTTGTGCAGAATCGAACCCCGGACCTTATAGTAACATGACATTAAAAAATCAGAGCTGCGTGTGGAATTCGAAGTACGGATCTCATCGTAACATGAGATTAAATACAACACATCAGAGCTGCGCGCAGAATTCGAACCCTGGACCTTATCAGAGCTGCGTGTAGAATGCGAACTATGGATCTCATCGTAACATGAGATTAAACATCAAACCTGCGCGCAGAATTCGAACCTTAGACCTTATCAGAGCTGCGTGTGGAATGCGAACTACGGATCTCATCGTAACACGAGCTTAAACACAACACATCAGAGCTGCGCGCAGAATTCGAACCCTGGACCTTATCAGAGCTGCGTGTGGAATTCGAACTACGGATCTCATCGTAACACGAGCTTAAACACAACACATCAGAGCTGCGCGCAGAATTCGAACCCTGGACCTTATCAGAGCTGCGTACGGAATTCGAACCACGGACCTCCAGTGCGAGATATCAAAATTTTACCACTGTCTACTATAAGCTATTACTACTTATAATATAATACACGCTCTTACAATCTAAATAATGAATAAGAAACCAAGTTCTATATGTAAGGAATCTAACGGTACTCCGCCATAGAGTTGGTGCTTTTACCGCTAACATGAAAAGTGTTTCAGCGAAAACAATAATGGAATTTGATGTTAATGTACCATAGTCATTAGTCTTCACTTGCTTCCTGAAACAATTATGATAATTCTTATACTTTCCACACCCATCTTCATTAATGTTCCATGCTGAGTATGGGTCTCGTTACAGAATAACACGTGTCAGGCCATAGTCCACCACGCTGGCCAAGTGCGGATTGATACACTTCAAACATCTTCAAGATTTTTTATAGAAAACTATCAGGTATGCAGCTGACCTCACGATGTTTTCCTTCACTGTTAAAACAAGTGATAATTAATTTATAACACGCACATAAATTCGAAAAATCAGATGTGTGTGCGCGATTCGTACCCAGGATCCTCAGTGTGAGAGACCGCAATCATAACCACTAGGGTATCACCGCTTCTCAGCCACACTCATAGCTTCACTCATTTAAACGTTTTTTGTACGGACCCACATGGAGCGCTGTTCACAAATTCTCAATACGTGGTAGAAGTATAGTTCGTCCGGTGCCACAGCTGCTCTCATAATACACCGTGAAGCAATACTTGTTTCGGTGGAAGAGGTGTGGTTGTCGGGCACACTAATGCCCGTATTTATAAAGAAGTAACAACTTGTTGCTTTGTACTTTCTTGATAAAGTCATCACTGCCACTCGTTGAAGTCGTCATTGATTTCATTTAATTGATTGCTTGGGCGGGGACTCCAACTTTTGACAGCGCTAACTTCAAGCAATATAAAATAAATATGGTTCCTTAAGTAGTGATTTTTACTTAAGTACTCACTTTTACTTTTGTATAAATACGGCTATGGTTCCTTAAGTAAATTTCCTCCTTTATTTTTCCTTAAGTAAGCTCCTTAAATAGCGATTTTTACTTAAGTACTCACTTTTACTTTATAAATACAGCTATTAGAGTGAGACGACCATTTTAGTCATCAGGAGTGGTGACGCAACTACGTAAGACTTCTGATCGAACTTCAGTTTTGTTTGAGGTCAGATGAGGGTGTCCACGAGCCGTCACCACTTAACATCAGGTGGCTCGCATGCTCGTTTGCTACTTGATGTTTCGTAGTATTATCTGTACGTAGTATAAATTGAAGTCGCTTTCCGCGTCTGTCTGTTTGTCAGTCTATTTCTTCTAAACTACATAACGTATTTTGATATCATTTTCGAAATCATTTATGTAATGTCATTCGAAAGATTTTAGTGTATAATTTATGAAAATCAATAGACTAAAACCTGGAATACGCTTGGCCTCTCTAAAGTAACGAGTCTAATGCATAAGAGAGGTATATTAACATGGTCCTTACCAACTATCTGAGGTCGTACATAGATGCATCACTGCTCTTGAGTAGTAAGTCGCTTTTTAATATACCCTATAACCACACCTCTCCAACCGGAGCACAAGAACTGCTTTAAGGGAGATTGTGAAGGCGGCGATAAAACCTTCCTGGAATATATTCGGTCGAGTTCTACCACGTATCAATCAAACTATTTCAAAAGGGTTTCGTATTTTATGTTAAAATTATGTCGCTTACATATTTATTTTCATCTTGTTTATCTGTGGCTATTATTTCTGTGTTGCCATTCGATAGTTCAACTAACTAAAGCTGGCGAAACATTGTCTGACTTTCTATAAGTATCCGATAGAAATAACTGTTAATTTCCATAAAAATATGCTCCATGTGAACTGCAATTTTGTCAAATAAATAAATATTTATGGCTCTTGTGTTCGGTGTTTCAGCAAAAAAATGTAAAAAGAATGTCACAATAGTCGTTCTATAAGATTGAGAAACGCTACTAAGTCCATACACACTGGTTAGCTGCCAGGAGAACTGAAAAAAAGCTAGATCTAATCTATTGCGAACTGCTGAAATTAGATAGTTTTTGGCGTTCCGCACCTTAAAAGAGAAAAGGAACCTTTATAGGATCATTTCGTTGCACGTCTGTCTGTGTATCAAGACCTTTTCTCAGGAACGCGTGGAGTTAGCAAGTTGAAATGAATACCAAATACTTAGATCCTCAATCCTTTGGAGCTATGAAAAAGTCAACGAAATCAAAAGATACGGCCGTTTATGCCGCATATTTTGACACTTGCTAGGAACTTGCACTTGCCAGGCTTGAATCAAGACCTAAACATAAAGGGTATTTCCCATTGAGCTAGAATCATGAAATTTGGCAAATAGCGATGTCTTATAGCACAAATCAAGAGTAAAATCGGAAAACCGAAAATTTGTAGTTACATTACAACATAAATATTTTATTGCGGATATAAATTTATCTATTTACATTTCTAACAAGTCTGTACGGATCCCTCAGTGCGTGAGCCGACTCCTACTTGCCAGATTTTTTTTAAACTAACGCAACGCTTTCTTCTACTAAGATTCACTGTGTCGTGGCTGCTATGGACACAAACACCCAGACCCAGAACAGAAATCCAAACTCATAATTTAGATGAGAAATCATGATGAGAACAATTCAAATGTAAAAATTATATCAAAATATGTTGTGTTAGAACATGTAAGCAAGCAAACGGACAAACGCGAGAAACGATTTTAATTTATACTATTTACAGATAATACTATGGGACATTAATTATCACTTGTCCTAAATCAATTTTTGTGTTCGATCGCACCCGACAACCACATTGATTGTCGTTCGAAGTAGAACTGTAGTTTGACCGCGGAGATACCATTGCCGCCCGTGTCATTCGTTGTGAAGCAATTCTTTCGTTTCGCTTGTAGATGTGTGACAGTTTCGCCGTGCCTACGATCCATGCTACTGGGTCGAAATATAGGCAATCAAAAAACAGCATATAGTGAGTACTCGTTACGTAATTAAAAAGTATAATTTCCGCGATAATATTAGCTTAAAATCTTAGGAAAACGTGTGGTTTTCGGGTGTACTTACTTACAAGTGAGGGGACCATCTTAGTCCTCTGAAATAATGACGCATCGGCGTATGACTTTAGATACGGATTGAATTTAGATGTGACTCTCCATGGGCTGCACTGACCTCTTAACATCGGGTAGTCTACACGGTCGTTTGCTACTCTTCAAACATGAAAAAAAAATTGTATTCCGATTAGAGAAGAGTGATGGTTGGGGACACTTACAAGCAAAGCTCATCACAGTCCTCAGGATTAGTGATGCATCTATATGCAATTTGCTATCTGCGTATGACTTCAGATACGGATTGGAATTAGATGTGGGTATCCATGGGCTGCACTGACTAATAAACATTGGGTGGCTTGCACTCGTTTGCTGTTCCCTAAACATAAAAAAATACTTTTTTTACATTGGAAGAAAACAAAAGTAGACAGTTTACAAATGGAGAGTACTGGATGTGTTGATTTTTTTTTTCCTCTACAAATTATGATATTGTAGATTCCGTAGTCAAAAATTACTTGCGGGAACACACTATGGGTACAGTGATTGTATATCCTTTGTATATTCGAAACACGTACAACGCTGATGCTAGTAAGAGGACGATCTATGCGAATGAATCGTTACAAGAGTAGCTCGAAGTATACGATCATTGATTTTTTTAAGTGAAAAGAGTAGCAAAAGAGCGGTCAGGTCCCCTATTAAGTGATCACTGCAGCCCACGAATATACACTTTGAACAAATAGGACTGATGTCCTATCTGAGTTCGTATGTATGTAGATTCGTTGCCTCTCCTGAGCACTAAGATAGTCGCTTTAATTGTAAGTACACGAGAACCACACCTTTTCAACTGAAACACAAGTCTTGGTTCACGGCGGATTACGAGGGCGGCGGTGTACCTATCGGTCGGATTACAGTTCTACCTGGCATGAGGGTAGTATCTCCGCATGTTCTTCTGATCAGCTGAAGGCATAGTGGGGGAGCAGTGTCGCTAAATGGGAGTGAAGACGTTTGTTTGGATCTAGGCGGAAGTTGTTGTCTTAGCTTGTTGGCCGAGGTAGAACAGGGACAGGGGCTCTACACCGGGAGGAGGCTAACGAGCCTCAAGCAAGGGGGGGCACCGGTGCGTACTTTTCGATATCCCGGAGCCTCCCTGCATATACTGTGTGGCCGCCAAGGGGTTTTAGTGAGCAAGAGGTATCTTTTTGAGACAACAACATATATATTATAGTCATAATGCGAAATATGTATTATAATCTCACGGGTCTCACGATAGTCTCGTGAAACCCGTGAGATTACATGAGATATGACATGTAATGTACCTATTAATTTGTCAATCGATTCTTGGCAGATTTTAAGTTAAGTTTCAAAATGGCGAAAAAGGATCTAAGCATATTCATTCAAACCGACAATGCACTGAAGATTCCTGTGCTGTCGTTATGCATCTTTTTGAATAACTTTACGAAAAACGCTTAAACAGTTGGCAGCTCACACTTTGATCTTCTCTATAGCGACAAATTACATGTAAAATAGCTGAATAACTGTAACATCTTACATTTTTTTCTGGAAACTACAAATAGATCTTTATTTTGGTTCAATGCAAATGTCACGCACATTATCTCGATCCAGATATGTAAGGGCCGATCGTTCGAAGTGTCTCCAGAGCATTCGCACTGGCACGTGTAAAAATAATTCCGCCGAAAATAAATTGTCGTTAAACACCCGCGACCGCGGACACACTCGAGCCCGCACGTCGTCCCCATTACTTAATGTACTCACGATGCAAGAATGTAACGTAATTTCGTACGTGTACCGAGTTGTAATGAGTAATACACTACGGGGATATAAAGTAATTCTTAAAAACCCTGCGGGAAATCTACGATGTACTTTGTCATGCGTTAGTAAAGAATCGTGGATTCTTTAATTCGAGATTTTAAATATGTTTCATCATCATCAATATCGACATTTGTCCAGGATGGGTCTCCTCTCAGAATGAGAAGAGTTAGACTATAGTCCACCTGGCCAAGTGCAAATTGGTAGACTCCACACACCTTCGAGAACTTTACGACGAACTCTCCCATGTGTAGGTTTCGTCACGGCCTTTTCCTTCGTAAAGCAAGTGATAATTTATTTCTATAGAATTGAAAAATCAGAGGCGGGATCGAACTACGGACCCTCATTGTGGGAGACCGGAATCTTACGCACTAGACTATTACTGCTTATATATGATAAATATGTTTCACCTAAAACAAATTGAAAGGTATACAGTATAAATGGCTTCTAGAAAATTTTCTTACTTTTCTATCTTAAGAGTTCATATGATGATACGTGAAATCTATAGTCCAGACAATTTTTTAAATTGCTAACAAAGAGTTTCCTCTGCTTCAAATCAGAATTTAGATTCCAACAACGGAACAACATTATGCATATTAGATAATACACAATGAGTTTTCGAGTTAAATTAACCAAAACCTTATACGAAATTGTGGAAAAATAAAACATTAATCTTTTAACAATAACATATGTAATCCCAGCGAGGGTATGAGATTTACAGAGCACAACCCATCACGTTGAAATACAACGGATTGGCAATGTAAATCACCTCATGTTTATAGAAGGGCCTTTTCTCCAGTGGGTTGGTAATGAATTGATACAATCCTTTATCTTAGCGATATTAGCACCAACCAACCAACATAAGGGAATATAAAGTTTAAAGAAATATTGTCTATTCAAATCAAAGGAATCAATTATTTCTTTCACTTCAATATCATTATCTTAGAACATTTCCGGCAACCTTCAAGTTCAACTTTTCCAGTTAAAGGTATTTTGTTGATGTTCGTAGTTCGTGATC
The DNA here is from genome assembly GCA_018249415.1 of Phareas burnsi. Classification (NCBI taxonomy): domain Eukaryota; kingdom Metazoa; phylum Arthropoda; class Insecta; order Lepidoptera; family Hesperiidae; genus Phareas; species Phareas burnsi. Next base: position 18,240 of record DWKL01000105.1, on the reverse strand, counting down.
GTTATCAATGACTAGAAGTGTTTGACTCCATCTGTCACTCCAAATAACCATAAGAAATTCTAAGTTTAGATGCTTAGTTATTAGATTAGATGTTTAGTTATCGGAATGTTTATGCATGATAATTGCTCTATGCATTACTGACTGGCAACCTATCTTTATATTTCACTATTGGAAACGGGGAAAATAAGGGAAAGTTGCGTTTTCCATCATGTTATATTCTGGATCATCTCCATCTGCTATATTGCGGTTTGGTGTAGATACTGGCTGGGAATTGACAAGATTAGCAGTAGTTCACAAATCCCATAAAAGCCTTCGACAAAAGTTAACAAGATTTTAATCAATCAATTTGATTTCACACTGCACATTTATCAGTAATAGTGTAGCATTAAAAAAGGTTTTTGTTTTACTTTATTGTCGTCTTTTTAAATTAGCCATGATAATGATTGATGAAATGTATTCTTGATACCAATGAGATATTAATATACTTTGACGAAGATGTTTTCCTCTTTGTAATGATGGCTATTTTCTTGCAAATAAATATCATAATTTAAAAGAGAAACAGTTGATCTTGGAGTCTTGGGATTTACAAAATAACAAGCGGAGCTGAACGTAGCTTCAATCTTGTAATGTTATAAATGTGATAAATTGCAAATTTTTCATCAAAGCTTGCAGAGTTTAAACGTGTAAAAACACTATCAAAACATAGAGTTTTCTTCCATCTTATAAAATATAAAAAGCTTTACAATATTCGTAGGAATCTGCCACCAAAAATATATATTTAACATAATAGGTCCAGTTAGTCTGTTAGGCAGTAATTTATATTTTAAATCTTGATGCATTATTGGAACGCTAGTCACTCAAGAGATTATATGATTGAATTTCTGTAATATTAAAACCTCTATTAATATGCAAATGAATTCTTCCTGTTTATTTCATGAAGCAAATAAAAAACTAATTGAGAATAATTAATAATCGCATCATAGTTTTCCGTCGTGAGCAGTGTAACTGCTAACAGCGTCATTGTTCTGTGTTTCGGTTTCAAAATGTTTTCATTCAACGCCACCCGTGGGAATCCTTGAGACAACCTGTAGGCAATTGCTGTCAATGTATTGATTTATTTTGATCTCAACAGCCTCGCTTATCTCCGGCGACAATAATATAGCGTTACGACTCACAAATAATAAATGTGTGACGACAACGTTGTTTTCACTTAACCCATTTAGCTAAAGAAGCTATTGTGACCGAGTGCTGTGACCTTCATGGCGCGTCAAGATTCATACGCAACATTACTCACTCTTCGGAGTGCTGCGATATGTTATCCTTGTCCTTGTGCGCCTGACCAGAGCTACAGGAGTTGCCCATGTTGACGCCCTGCTTTTACCTCGACATCACTAGAACCCAGTCACTCACTAGATACAGACTTTATCAAAACACAAGCACACGCGTAGAAACGCCCCGCGAATGTTTAGCATCTCCCGGTGTCGCGATCGTCGAGCGCCAAACCTGGAAACACGACACACATCCGCACGCCACCGCGACTCGGCCGCGAATAATCAATGCGCGCCCTCCTGACACCTCCCGCGCCCCCCCGCGCGTACACCCCGGCTTCCGCGCGCGCGCCATTTAATTATCCACGCTTTTCTCACATACGCCCGATAACTGAAAGCTCTTGAAACGAAAATGTCGCTATTTCACTTATTTATTTAAGTAATATGCTAGAAGGATATTGTTGATGGAAGAAAAAAAATTGTACAGAGTAGGTAAATTGTTCTCCGGCAATTTTTTGTGTAACATAAATAAATATTACGATATACGACATATCAATGCAAATGCATATGCGTTTGTCCAAATTTAAAAAATGTTAACAGACAAAATATAACAATCCTTTTTTGCAATAAAAAAAATCAAAACAACATTAATCATCTGTAGCCGGTCGTCGACACGAGCGACACGCCGCGACACTGGCAGTTCGGCCGCGGCCGCTCAAAATTGGGATTCTTAAAATAAAATAATATGTACCTCTCTTGTTTCTATCTGACGCATACCAACAAGTGTGGTACAGTATTAGTTGTCTTTCAGGCATTTTAATATAATTGATTACATTTCAACGAGGTAATATCACTATATTTTTATTCAGACGGGATGCCCAAGTGTTTCTTAAAGTCTGTGCGGCCTTGTTTACCCGATTCAGTACAGAAATTGGGTGAACTTATCGTTGAAAGTAAGTAATCATTCTTATGATGGTTTTTAAAACGAAAAGTGATGCAAAATCATAGTAAAGACATTTTCGTATCAAAAAAACAACGTAAATGTAGGCTATTTTAAGTGATAGGTAGGTATACTGTAAAATATAAATATTTACTTCTGTTGATTTTGTTTTAACTGTTAATTAATTTTTCAAGGGCGTCAAAAATTGGAATACTACCTATCTAAAGTCCAATATTTATAACAAATTATGTTCTTATTGTGATTGAACGTGCGAATTTTATTTTTTCAGATGACGCCAAGTCGGTGCGCTATCCAAAAACAATACTTAGAAAAAATAAGAACATTTTAAAAAACACTGAGTCTATATATCATGACAAGGTACCCATATCAACCCGTTTCTACCTCCAACTATTGAAAAAGAGCCAATTCCTTCAACAGTTTGTAGACACAGAGATTTATGATTACGCATCTGAGAGCGAAAAGACTTCGATAGTTCCCGAACCAGTCAAAAATAAAAATTTTAACCAACTTAGGCAGAATGCAGAGAAATCTACGTATAACTTGAGATCTAGCGAAGGGAAAACTGAACGCAAAGTTTTCATTGAAAGGACTCGTGCACAGAGAAAACACAAAGCAAATAACAGTCACCTCAGCCGACCACAGCCTATAAAGAAAAATCCAGAAACAAAAGTAACGGAAGTGAGTAAGAAAAAACTAAAAAAGGAGCCATTGGCTCCAATTATAGAGGAAATAAAGAATCGGGAGCCATTAAAGGTGTCGAACAAAGGTGGTTCGGAAATCGACAAAATCGCCGAGAAACTCAAGAGTTTGGTCACGACAAACGCAAACGAAAAGCTTAATAGGGAGCTTTTGTTTTGTAAAGAGTCGTTTGATAAGGAAAATGAACCAGATTCCGATTTGGCGACGGAAAACAATTTTTCGGGTAATGGCAATGGTATTGAATTTAATTTATATAGTAGTTAATTGATAAAGCGTTTTGAATTGATTGGTTAGTATAGTTTAAGGAGTTAAACTGATCTCTAATCAATCGGTTCTATTATTATTTTAAGCTGGTTCATTTATGTGATAAATGAACGAGTTTTGGATTTTTAGACATTTTAGTTACAATTTTTATGTAAATCGTTAATGTATTGATGATCGATGTTCGTAACTGATCAACGACGATAAGCAACGTCGGGCGCGGTCGGAAGTTGGATGTGTGGCCGCTAGTGGCTAAATCTCATGCGCGCTTCCGTTCTTCGGAGGACACATAAAGTTATCGGTTCTATCGGCTGTTATCATTAGATAGCAGTGGTTAAACCTTGTCCGAGACTTGTTGGGCGGTTCGGCATGGGTAGGCTACTAACTCGTATCCGCACCAATCCGCATTCGAGCAACGTGGTGGAGCATGCTCTAGGCCTTCCCTAGTCGTGGGTAGAGACCCGTGCTCAGCAGTGTGACTTAAAAAGGGTTGGAGCCATGTAGTCAATAGGTGGTAGAACTGTAGTTCGTCTTGGGATGTACCACCGCCGCCCTTATAATCCACCGTGAAACAATTCTTGTTTCGTTTGGAGAGGTGTGATTGTCGGATACACTTACATCCGTGTAAGATCCATATAAGATAGATTAGATATAGTTGCTATTCAATAATAACTTCCTGGTAGTTTAACGTACCCTTCGAACTTACGCAAGAAAGTTGCGTTACGAAAGAAAGAAGTTACAAAAGAAAAAAGTTACGAAAGAAAGAATTTATTATGGTCTGAGATCTGAGGCCTGATGTAAGGAGAGGTTTTTTTTTTATGTTAGAAGAGTAGCAAACGAGTATGCAATGTACCTGATATTAAGTAGTCGCTCCAATCCATGGTCACCCACATCTAATCTTAAACATGACCGAAGTCCTATCTGAGGTCGTGTGTAGATGCGTTAATACTACAGAGGACTAAGATGTGATCGCTTAAGTGTACCCACAGCCACGCTTCTCTAACAGGATTGCTTCACGGCGGATTAGGCGGGCGGCGGGGGTACCTCCCCGAACGAACTATATTTCTACCTATTAAATGATGTTCAGATTTGCCCTCGAAGTTGCCACTAGTGTGGCCGGACCGGCGTCTCCGGCCAAGCCACGTGTGCTCGTACTGCGGGAAGAGCTTCGACCGGCCCTGGGTGCTGAAGGGCCACGTGCGACTCCATACCGGCGAGCGGCCCTTTCCTTGCCCCCACCCGCTCTGTGGCAGGACCTTCGCTGATCGGTTGGTATCATGGTTGCCTGATGCATCTTGTATTTTAATAAGTAGCCATTTTAATGAGTACCACCAAGAAGGTTTGTGAGATAGTAAATCTATAGTTCGTTTAGGGAGGTAAACCCGTCACCTCATAATATGCCGTTAAGCAATAATTGTGTTTCGGTAGGAGAGGTGTGGTTGCCGGGTACACGTCCTGCATGGCGACCAACTTAATCCTCAAGAGTAGTAACGCATCTACGCACGAAGTCAGAAGTTTAGTTTTGTTTCAGGTTAGACGTAAGTGTCTATGGGCTGCAGTGACCACTTATCATCAGGTGGCCTGTATGCTCGTGGAGTTCTCCGTAAAGTTCTCAAAGATGTGTGAAATCTACTTTCCGCATTTGACTAGCGTGGCTGCAGCCGAACCCTTTTTTATTTTGAGGGGAGACTCGAGCATTGCAGCGGAGAAATAAGGAATTGATGACGATTTGCCGGTTGTGCAGGTCGAACCTGCGAGCTCACCAGCGCACGCGTGGTCACCATTCGTGGCAGTGGCGCTGTGGGGAATGCGGCAAGGCCTTCAGCCAACATCGCTATCTTGAACGGCACCGTGCAGACGCCTGCCGCAAATACAAGTGAGACTCACGTCATGTATTCCTAGTGTCAGATGCTCCTCATCATAGGTTCGTGAGGTGAAGCCTTTAGCCAACATCGCTACCTCGAGCAGTGCGGTACATATGTCTGTCACAAGTACAAGTGAAACTAAGGTCATTTGTAGAAATATAGTGCATTTCCAGTGTTCGAAGCCCTGCATTATAGGTTTGCGAGGTTAAGGCTTCAGTTAGCACCGGTACATTGAGTGAGCCGAGGAGAATCTTTGGAAAATACGAATGAGACTGACGTCATCTATAAATGCGCTGTAATCTCAGTATCCGCTGTCCTATATAAAGGATTCGTGAAAGCCTTAAGCCAACATCGTTACTTTAAGCGACACCGTCCAGATGTCTGTCGCAAATACCAGAGACGTCAGCTGTGTTTTCTTATTTCGATGCGGCACACCATAGACCCGGAAGACGAAGCCAGCCAGCACCGCTACCATCTTTAAAAATTCGATAAATTCCTATGAAGAGATTGTTTTCCAACTTATGCCGCAAGTACAATTTAATCTGACATAATGTAACTTCATTACGATGCGTATCTAATGTACGATGCCCCACGGTCGTAGATGTCTTGCTACTCGATGACTAAGTTGGAACGCCCCCACTATCTGTTCCTTATCACACCTTTCAAACCAGAACATAGCACTTTTAAACACTGCTGTTATAAAGCAGAAATGGGTTTGCCGGTCGTGCCTCTCAAGTTTCACGAATGGTTCTACCAAGATTCAGATGTAGGTATGGAGTTTCCAAGAACGTGTTATCCTAAAACAAACTGTATTTCAATTGACCGTAAGTCCCATAAGTTTTACAATTTTTTGACTCTACCCTCCCTACGACTCCGACTTACGACCGAGGACCTTGCCACCACCTGATGTGTTTTATGTTTGAAGAGTATAGTAGAGTTTGAAGAGTAACTTGATGCCGACAACGTGATGTTAGGTGACCACTACAGCCCGTGGATATCCACATCTCACCTCAAACAGAGCTGAAACCCTATCAAGAGTCGTAGATGCGTCACTACTTCCGAAGACTGAGACGGTCGCCTCGCAACCGAAACACAAGTTTTGTTTCACGGCCAATCGCAAAGCAATTCTTGTGTTTCGGTTGGAGATGGTTGGTTGCCGGGTCTACTTGCGAGGCGACCACCTTAGTCCTAAGGAGTAGTGGCGCATCTACGTACTCTTATGAGTATCTTGGATTTAAGGCTTTTAAAAGATGTATTAATAAGTGGGAAAAGCGACGGTTTGGTGTGGATGATGGATTGAAACTAAGGTGAATGAATGGGGGACTAAAAACGGAAAGAGGGAATTGCTGAGTGTGCAGGCATAGGGATATGGTCAGCAAAAAAGGGCTACATAGGCCAAGTATCACAGTACGATCTCAGATAGTGCTTTAGTCCTATTTGAAGTTATATGTCCGTGGGTTCCAGTGACCACTTAGACCACCAGAATAATCATTATTTACGTAAGATCACGAAGCTTGAGCCCCCGTAGTCTCTTGTCACGCCATGTTCAATCTGAACTCCGTTCTCTCCTAAGCATGACCTGTAAAGATCAAATCTCTCCTGTTCTTTAAGCAGTTCCTCCCTTACAGAATGCATACGAGAAACTCACCGCCCTCCGCCAGTAACGCAGAAAACTCACCCCCTGTTCCATTGTACGGTATTATTTGCCACAGCCGAAATGTAGAGATTAAGGGTTCCACTAACGAAAATATGGTGGAATGCGAAGATGGACCCATAGACTTGTCCATGGGCAAAAAGAGAGAAGATATGGACTGCTAAGTAGACCCATCACGGAATGTGATCTTTGATAATTCGCGTGATGCAGCGGCAACCGTACCGTTTTGGCGTGCAGAGAATTCCGGATTCAATTCCCGGTCAGGCAAATGTCTAAATGATAAATTTTCTGTTTTGGGTCTGGGTGTTTCTGTACTCGTCCTTACGTGTATTCATGGTAGCCACGGCAAGGTAATCCTTGTGTAGAGTGTAGAAAGAGCTTATTTTTTTACGTAAAATTCAGTAGCTAGTAGCATACGTATTGCCGTACTGTCGCCCTTAAACTATAATGCCGTTACATACCAAAACCACTTTTCGAATTATCGCAAAAGAGTAATTTAAAAAAAAATGTGCTACTTAATGGCTAGACGTCATTTGCAAGAGTTGAGGTATCAAAAATAGATGTAATGGAGCACTTTCAAATAGTGAAACTTTTTATTCATATTTTATTGATAACAAAAATCTCTGTTGAAATCTGCGAGATGTTCAATAACGACATTTTAGCTTAAGGACGGCATCGTAGGCAGCACCATACATCTACGCAGATGGCGCCACATTGCCTGGGGTGTAACAAACAAAAATAGATTTGACATCATTAATAAATTTTAAAGGTGGTAGTTTGACCACGTATTAATATGTATACGTAATGTAAACTCGATAGGAATATATTATTATATTAGGTACTAAATGGTGGCTTTTATTATATATTTTCAAATAAACTTACAATACTATCGAAAGTAAAATAGTTTTACTTTATATTGTACATGAAATATTAAGTGTTTTACAAATATGTCATAGTTGCCTCATGTTTGCAGATGTAGGTTTTGTTACACATGAAATATGTGGTATTCGTAGGGTAAAATGATTTACTTAATAAAACAATTTTTTAGACAATTAAATATATTTAAATAAATTAAATAAACACATTATGTACAGCTGACACGGCACGTTATATAAACATCTAAGCATAATAAGACACAATTCACATTATAAATGGTGAGTTAATGAGAGAATATATCATATGAGTGAGACATAATTAACAATAAAAGCAATTAATATACAAAAAATGTTTAGCAATACACGAGTGTGTGTATATACATATATATGTATATATGAGTGTGTGTGTCTATATTACACAACGGTATAGAAAAAAGCCTAATCGTACAGTTCCAATAAAATTTTACTTTAAAAAATTTCGTCATTTATTTATTCAAATATTTAATACTTTACTATATCTCAAGAAGTGATACGAAAAGTGGACCTAATGCTAAAAGCATCCTTTGCCAGTGAACCTTTAGGCTAAGCAGAACACATAAGTTTAAGAATATTCAAACTATTTCAATAGCTAGCTAAATACGTGATCGACACAAAAATAGACCTTTATACAAAGGCTTTTATTGATTTACTAGTTGAACTACGCGGGATCGACGGCAATAAAGAGATTTTTAAGCAACATATGCAAGGACTACTCATTTGAAATGAGCTTAGAACATAATAGTATAGAAATGAAATAGCCAGCGAGCATCCCACTTAATGTTAAATGGTCATTATGGCCCATGGACATCTGTTATCAACAACATATATATCAAGTCCTACCAGAGGTCGAACATCATTGAATCTACCAATACCTGGGTAAGATTTTATCTTATATATACTTCTCATATTATTTTATATATACTTCTCATCAAAAAAGTCGAAATGCCTCAGTTTGCCTTTCCGTACACTATAAATGCATTTCAGAATAAAGCTTTCAAATGAACAATTTTCAATTGAATTATTGAATATCTACTCGAAAAATTTAAATTTATATTTGGAACTATGACATTGTATAGACAATGTTGCCAGCTATTAAATGGTGGTATTTTTTTTTTAGATTTAATATATATTTTTTTGTATTTGGTCATAGGCTCCAACCCTTTCTCAGGCACAGGTTTCTCCCCTCGAATGCGGAAAGCCAAAAGCATACTCCACCACGCCGCTCCAATGCGGATTGGTGAACAATACGGTTAGTTAGCGGCCAACCCGTATCGAATGTTTTCAAACCGCCCAAAAGGCCTCCGACAAGGTTTAACGACTGCTATCTAATGATAGCAACCGCGACCGAAAGCTTTACGTGCCCTCCGAAGCACGGAATTGCGTATGAAATTTAGCCACGAGCGGTCACCCATACAACTGCCGACCGCGCCCGGCGTTGCTTAACTTCGTTGATCGATTACGATCTACGCAAGTCGCGCGGCGCCGCGCGGTTCTACATTTGGTCATTGCTAAAACATAAACTTTGGGGTGTTTAGATTTTTTGATGAGGAGTATGTCTTCATAATATTAAAAATACATAAGACATACTACCACACTACATTTCAGTAAGGCATTAGTATTTTCATTTTACATCTCAAATTAATATACCATATAGGAATAATTATTCAAAAGTTGCAATATAGATAAAATAAAATATTCCCTTTACGTACATTTATGATTATAATAAATATTCAAACATTGCATTTTCTTGCTTACATTTATAAATAGCTACTGTAAGACTGGAATTTACACGATGAAATCTATTAACAAGCGTTGAAGTATCACATGAGTATATGGCATTTGATATGCGTCCGAGCAATGCCGTCGATAGCGGAGAGTACGGGGTTCGAACCTGTACGCACTTCTAATATTTCGAAGTGTGTGCATATTAGAATTTTTCTTTTTTATGTGAAATGAGTAGCAAACGAACATGCGGTAACCTCATGTTAAGTGGTCACCGAAGCCCGTGGATAGGGAAATCTAACCTCAAACATGATTTAGGATTAAGATGGTCGCCTCGTTGTAAGTGTACCCGGCGACCGCACCAACCGAAACAAGAGTTGCTTTACGGTGGATTGTGGAAGGGGAGTGTGAGTGGGGGGACAAACTATAGTTTTATTATCAATTCAAATTATGACCACTTGCTTTAATGGTGAACATGCGTGCTTGAGAGAGCTTTATAAAGTTCCCAAAAGCACGTGAAGTCCGTTCTTGGTCAGCGCGGTAACTATGATCTAACCCTTCTCATTGAGAGGAGACCCGTGCCCAGCACGCGACCAGGAACGGGTTGACGGTATTGTTGGGTTATAAGTATTAAAGTAACAAATACCAACCTGGTCTCAATAGAAGCGCCAGGATCGCAACCCGCATTGCTCCGAAACATACCGTCATATTTACAACACGAGGAATGTAGCTATAAACCACCGTAATAAAAGTTTTGTGCGAAAATCGTTGATTCAGGAAAAGTACATACAATTCACTAGATTACGTCACTACACTTACGGGTCAAAGTCCCTTGGCACTTAACGTTTGGTATATTTTTACAATATTCGATTACAAAATATGCTTCATTCACAGCGATGACTAGTATAATAATTGCAGCGTCGAACATGTTCGAGGTCGGTTAAACTGAGCCCGGTGGTCGCTTGTAGTTGTCGGCTTTGACGATAGATGGCGGTGGTGACTAGCGTACTAGGATTTGCCGATTTCACACAATAGTTGTACGGAAAGAGTACGAAATCGAGATATTTTAGATCTACGCGTAGAATGTTTTATATAGAAAATATTTTTTATAACTAGAATATATTTTAAGTGTAGAAAAAAATAGATCTAGAAAAAATTCAACTCTTAAAGTACCTAGAAGAATTTTTTTTCGATTTCGAATATCCATTTATTGAAAAAAAGTCTGGATCTAGAAAATAGTTTTGTAAAAAAATTCATTATAAGTGTAAAATATATGTTTATAGAGAAAAATTTAGATGTAGAATATATATTTGGTAGAGAAACAAAATTAAAAACACCTTAACTCTTTGTCACGTGTCATATAAAGATTTCCCTCACCTTTAGAAAGGGCATAGAGAGATAGTCAGCTTATCCATTTCTAAAATCAACTTTAAGTAGCGCCGAGTTCGCTTGAGGACCAGGATCACAGATACGTTGCTACCTTTGAAAACTAAATCGAGACGCCTTGTATGCCCATGTGTCTTGTCACCCGTACCTAAGAGAACCGACCATCGCAATCACTGTTGCCGTTACAAGCTGCCACTAAAGAGTAAAACGGAATGCCTCGCGGGATCAGATTACTTATTTAAACGACCTTCACACAGCGAAAAATCTACATATTACGCTGCCGTCCTTGAGCTATATTGCCGTTACATGCCAAACCCAGTTTTCGAGTTATGGCCAAAAAGGAGGGTAATCTTTTAAAAAATGTCCTACTTAGTAACTAGACGTCATATGCAAGAGCTTGAACTATCAAAAATAGATCTAACAGAGCACTTTCTAATAGTGAAACTTTTTATTTGCATTTTACTGATTACGAAAACCTCAGAATGTCGTAATCGGCTAGATGTTGGATAACGGCATTTTACCTTAAGGGCGGCCGCACGGATAAAAGATAATAAAATATATTTTCATATTTCACATTCAGATCTAACCGCTTATATACAACTTCAAGACGATTATCTTATAATTGAATAGGTAACTCCTCCTTGTAACGAAACACTAGTAAATGCATAATTGAATCATAACAATAAATAATTCAATTTCACAATAAATAATTTGAAGCAATAAACATAATTACGTTCCCGATCGGATAATTCAGATGTATAAAAAAAATTGAATAGAAATATTGTTTTAATATATGGATTGAGAATATCGCACATGCCAAAATCTATACTTAAAATTTTCTTCAAACATGTTATTTGTTTCGAGTAGTTTACTACGCGCCAAACTTTATGACCATTTTGAATATGCGAGTCTTAACTTGCACATTTTATAACTTGCCTCAATAAAGGTAATGCGAAATACTTTTGCATGTCTATTACACATCCATAACATATTGTCAAGTACGCCCCGGTCTATTATCTTAGGCTCGTTGACACGTATAATATGCGTATGCGCAGACAAACGTGCCATCTCTGAACAGCCATAAAGTTTGGAGCGGACTGTATGTTTAATTTTATCATAAAAGATTTGGCATGAGCTCCCATATGAGGTACAAGCCAAGCACTGCCCATACTAGTTACATAGCATAAAGGAAATAAATAATGCTTTATATATTGATGGACCATTGTACACAACGGAACAAAAGCACCCAGACCCAGAACAATCATTTATATGTCTGCCTGAGCTGTAAAATTAATAACAACGCTTTTTACATTCATAGCCCCATACTAGTGTTCCCTGTGTCGTGGATGCCATGGACACATACGAGTACAGAAATACCCAGACCCAGAGCAGAAATCGAAATTCACTATTTAGATGTTTGTCTGGCCAGGGATCGGACCTGGAAACCTGTGGGTGTCAGACCAGCATGATGACCGCTCGTCATGCGGTTTGTCAATGAGTTCTAATTAATTGCGGTATGACGTCACAATTTCATCTTAAAGTATAATTAATAGATTACTGGATGATAATAGAGATACCTCAAAATAAAAGCTCACACCATAAATCTTAAGCTCGAATCATAAAGGGGATAATCAAATACGCAGTCGTGCGGATACACTGTGTTCCCTAAACTTTCGTGTTGCCCACGCGTGGGACTTTAACGGGTCCACAGGTTTATTCATATTCCTTACGCATCTCGGTCTGATGTTTAAAACTGTTACTTCTGATGATCTCGTTGAAGATTCTTATCCTGCAACAATGTATTAATGATAATTTACAATCATTTTATTTTTAATGGATGGTAGTACTATTATCCGTACGGGGAGGCACCGTCACCGTCCTCAGGTGGTGCGCTGCCGCACACTTACAACGAGGCGATCTCTTCAGTTACAAGTTGTGACGCATCTACGTACGACCTCAGACAGGGCTTCGGCCCTGTTTGAGATTAGACGTTGGTGTCGATGGACTGCATTGACCACTTAACATTAAGTGACCTGCACGCTCATTTGCTACTTTTTAGACATAAAGGGGCCGCCTTTTGACCGCATCTGTTTTATGTATGTATTGTATGGTTGTATGTATGTATATTCTATTTATGTGATGTACAATAAAGTATATTTGTACATATATAATGCATTATTTATTCCTAATTAACTTCTTTCGCAAATTCACTCCATCAATAGGATCGTCAAAATTTCATTTACAAATCGCCGGTCGTCGTCAAGTATATTGGCTGTGACAAATAGACAGACGGACCTACATGACGTAATTATAAGAGCTCATTACTATGTGTTTACGAACCCTAAAAAATACTCACAGTAAACCCTATAAGGGCGGCTCGTCGCGGATGCCTTCGCTGTGGCGCGTGCGACCAGCCATATCCAGGATGGCCTTGGCTTCGGGGTTCGTGTCCAGGACGCTCGCGTCGCGCTCGTCCTGCAACCATATACCATCACCATTATCATCGTCAACCCATCACTGGCTTAATACTGGGTGTAGGTCTCCCCTCAGTGAGAAAGGCTAGGCTAGTCCACCACGTTGAGCTACTGCATGCTGGTAGTCTTCAGACTGGGTTCTTTTTTTTATATTAAGATATGATCGTACTAGAAAGTATCACTTGCTTCTACGGTGAAGGGAAACCTCGCGAGGAAACCCACACATCTGAGAGTTCTTTGTCAAGTTTTCGAAACTTAACTTAAAACAAAGTAACGGCTTACAGTTATAAGATGGATTGGACATAAGGTGATGGCAAAGTACATGACACAATTAAATGTTCGACAGAATCGAAATACATGCGACGAGAGCGCGGGATTCCAATCCTGCACCTTCAGCGTTAGAAATCGAAATCTTACCGCTAAGCTGTCACCGCTTCTGGTGATACGTATCTATAGGAATTTATTTGAAACCAGTGACAAAATGAGACCCAATCAATCTCTTAGTCCCTCGCTGAGCTGCGGCTTGCCCATCAGCTGGAGCATGTGACGTTCCGACTGGCGCGTTTCCAGCACGCTGCTATGCGCGGACACCGCTACGTCCTTCATCGACGGCACTTTGACCGTCTCCGGCTCCTAGGGGAAGGGACGGGTGGTAGGAAAAGGTAAGGATAGGTTCAGGAAAGGTTGTACGACTGTTCGTCCGAGGAGGTACCACCGTCGCCCTCGCAATCCACCGCGAAGCAATACTTGTGTTTCGGTTGGAGACATGTGGTTGTCGGGTACACTTACAGCGAGACGACCGTCCTAGTCCGCAGGTGTAGTAACGCATCTACGTACGACCTCAGATAGGACTTCAGTCCTGTTTGAAGATAGATATGGGTATCCATGGCCTCAGATGGCCTGTACGCTCGTGTGGTACTTTAAGTGTACTTGGTCAACCGCAGCTCTCCAACCGAACACGACAATTGCTTTACGGCGGATTGTGAGGGAGGCGGTGGTGCTTCCCCACCATACGACGAAACCTACCACGAAAAAGTTCTACCACGTACTGGATAGGTTTAAGGTTTACGAACAGAGGTAACGCTGTTAAGGTTGTAATTGCGAGGCGAGACTCTCTTGCATAAGATAACATCTCTAAGGTTACTCTTGTTTAATGTAGCAAGGTCGTAATTTCAGACTGTCTTTTCTATGAACAAATATTCGTATTCATATTTGGATTATTGGCTCGTAGAGGGGAAACTTTCGTATTTATCACTGGGAAATAGCGACATTACAGAAACTTATGTGTTTATCGACATAAAGTAGAAAAGCTACGTTAATGTACGCATTCATAGAAAAATGTCCCCGCGTACACAAACTTAACAATTGATCGATGAAACAAGCCCCCTATTTTCATCAAACTACGAAAACTCACATCGTCCTTGTCGATGACGGGCTTGTCTCCCACCCCCCAGACCTCGAGGCTGCGCAGGCGGAACGTGGGCTCCTTGCTGAGCCGCCGGTAGCCGCGGTAGGTGCTGCACGACTCCGCCGAGGAGCCCTCGCCGAACGGCTCCGCGTTCAGCCAGATGCCGCCGAAGTGGAACTGACCGCCCATCAGCTGGAATACGAACGAAACATTTATTTAAATTAGTGGCTATTTTGTTAATATAAGCATCCGGAGAGCGAAGCTGCGACAGCCTAGAGGTTAAGCTTGCGGCCTCTCGCAATGGGGTCCGGGTGTCGAATCCCGCGAGCACCTCTGATTTTTCGAAGTTATGTGGTACACTTGCTTTAACTGTAAAGGAAAACATCACGAGGAAACCTACACATCTGAGAGTTCTTTGTAAAGTTCTCGAAGGTGTGTGAAGTCTTCTAATCAGCACTTGCATTCTTTTTCTGTGGGGAGATTCATGCCCAGCGGTGGGACAATAAAGGGTCGATGATGAAGCGTCCGGAGACGCTTACGCTACTGACTATAGAGAAGCGCGCACAGCCCCGCGGCTTGCGTAGATCTCAATCGATTTACAAAGCTAAGCAACGTAGGCCGCAGTCGGGAGCTGTGTAGGTGACCACTTGTGGCTACACGTCATATACGCTTGCATGCTTCGGAGGGCACGTCAAGCCATCGGTCCCGGTTGTTATCATAGTATAGCAATCGTTTAACCTTGTCGGAGGCCTTGTGGGCGGTTTGAAAACATTTTTACAATACATTAGACGAGAAGCGAGGCGCGCTCGTTTTAAAAAAAACCTTAAGCCGCCTTATATTAAGATATATAATACATAATGACCCACTGACTTACTACGGCAATATCGAATGGAAACAAAATACAACTCCACATTGATTCGAGACGGGTTAGCCACTAATCCGTTTCTGCACAAATCGGCATTGAAGCATCGTAGTGACGTACGGTCCAAGCCTACTCCAGTCGCGAGGAGGCGTGACAACGGTTGCAGCTATTAATTACAGTATAGAACACGCGATCGGCACGTGCATTTTTTTTTTAATAAATCTTACCAATCCATTGGGCAGCGTCTTCGTATAGTGATTCATGTACTGGTAATGGTCATTGTAGTTGGTGGCGGGGTACACGCGCATGCGCGGCACGCACGTGAACAGGAACGACTCGTCGTTGCCCGTGAAGTTGGGCCCGAAGGCCCACGACACTGGCGCGTAGCCCCCGAAGATGTATCCGCTTGTGTCCTCTATTATTAGGATCGAGGCGCCTTGCTCTTGGATTCGACCTGGGTTAATAAAATTTCAATATATTTTTAGCTATATTTCATATATCATTTATTATTTGGGTTTATAAAATTAAAAAAACAAATTGTGTGTATATATGTTTGTGTATATCATATCATTATCAGCCCATTGTTGTCCCACCGCTGGACGCTGGTCTCCGAACCGTACTGACTGAATGCGGATAGATAGACTTTACACACCTTTTTTAATATACTTTAGAATTACCAAACAACCATTCAATCCACCATCACGCATGATGGTAAGTGGTCATTGCAGCCCATTAACACCCACATCTAACTTTAAATAGAACTGAACTCCTATCCGAGCTCGTATATAGATGTGTTATTACTTCTTAGAATTAAGGCGGTCGTCTCTATGAAGTGTACCGGACAACCGCGCCTCCCCAACCGAAACACATGAAGCTTTACGGCGGATTGTGAGGGCGGCGGTGGTACTCGGTGCTACGAACTGTAGTTTTACCACCTACAGTGTTTGGTTTGGGAGTCCATGGACTGAAGTGACATGAACGTCAGTTGACATGCAGTCCAACTTTCCACATACCTGCCAAGGTCGAGAAAGACTCCCCGTGGATGTGGGAGGAGAAGAGGAACCGCCAGCGGTGCTGATGCTTCTGCGGCAAGTGGCTGTTGATCCATACGATGTGCGAGAGGTCCGTGAACGCTGGATAATCGGGCATCGCTTCCAACCCTGCGGTGGAACACACGGTTTAATTGTACGAGTTCATTTATGTATTCTCATTTCTGTAGATGATAGAACGTTCGTCCAGGTAGGTGTAACAATTCTTGTGTCCCGGTCGGAGAGGTGCGGTTGTCGGGTACACTTAAAGCGACCATCTAAGATGGTCGCTTTAAGTGTCTTTAAGTCTCAGAAGTAGTAACACATGTATGTAAAACGTTAGATAGGACTTCAGTCCTGTTTGTGATTAAATGTTGGTGTCCATGAGCTGCAGTGACCACTTAACATCAGGTGGTCTACAAGCTCGTATATTTGCCCATAGGAATAGAACACATTTTTGGTAACTTTTTTGTTTGCCGGTTTATGTAGACGCAACGACCATATATTTCCGTTTTGTTGCTCTTTTCCTTTCGTTTTGTTATTTTTTTATATCGGACACTTGAGGACAGCATTGGTATCCATTCGTTACCAGGTCAATGAGCGTCACTCACCATCAGACAGGGGCAGCAAGGAGGGCGCGGCGGGCGGCAAGGGCGTAGGGCTCTCGTCGCCGGCCCTCTTGTTGATGCCGTACAAATTTACATACACGAGTTCTGCTAGCTGCTTTAGTAAGATATTCGTTTGAAGCCTGCAAACAATATGTTTTATATACGTAGTGAAAAGTGCGAGTAGCCCTGCGCCTTGTGCAGATCGTAACCGATGTAAAGAGTTAAGCAACGTTACGCTACTGGCTATATTTCATGCCTATTGCGGATTGTCAAGTCCATCACGTAGTGCCGTGCCAATCCTTATTATATTGACGATAATGGTGATAATAATAATGAAAACAATGATGATAGTGGTTATGATAATGATGATAACGATAACAGTAACGATAATGATGATTAAAAAACCGCCCACCATTTGCTGAGTTGCGATGCAGTGCAGTGGTGCTGCGGGGAGTCCGGGTCGCCGCCCGCGCTGGCCGCCATCGCCTCGCCGAGCGCCTGCACGTGCGACGGGTTCGCGCTGAACCCCTTGTCGAGCCACGTGCGCGCGCGCTTTGCCGACGACGACTTCACTATCTTTATGTACGTCGACGCTATGCTCTCGCAGTACTGCAATATATACATATATGTACATATTTATTATTTTGTTTATTCTCTTTATTGCAAATAATTACAAGGGCAATAATTTTGTAATAATATTACAAAGGGCGGTTTTAATGCCATGTGGCATTTGCTAGCAGTCAGCCCTGGGTGACGATGAAAATATGGGATAGGGACAACATAACAGAAAATATACAACAAATAATACACAATAAATGTTCACTTACTTCCTTTAAAAGCTGATATGGCAGCTCTACGTCCTCATTGTAGTCCATTCCCAGGCAGTTGTATGTAACCATCATCCGTTCTTCCACGGTACCTGGAAAAATGTAAACTAAGTTTATTTTCACACACACACATACAAGCGCGCGCGCACACACGCACGTGCTTTATTCTAGCATAAATGTACAAATTCATCAACCCATTGATGTCCCACAGCTGGGCACGGGTCTTCTCTCAGAATGAGAAGGGTCAGGCCATAGTCCACCACGCTGGCCAAGTGCGGATTGGCAGACTTCACACACTTTCAA
>DWKL01000104.1:0-25005 GCA_018249415.1 Phareas burnsi | reverse complement strand
GTTTCAACTTTTTTACGCCCACTAACTTAAATTATTATGAAATTGTTGTCCTTGTTCCGATCCCTTCGGTCAATTTTACCTAATAGTAGATGATGCATCAACATACATCATTTTGTAAGTACTCGTGGTAGTTATAAATAAATCCCTTCATAATCTGCCGTGAAGCAATTGTTTCGGTTGGAGAGGTGTGGTTGTGGACTACTTACAAGCGAGGCGACCATCTTAGTCCTCAGGAGGAGTAACGCATCTGCATATGACCTCAGTCCTGTTTAAGGTTATACGTGGATGTCAATGGGCTGCAGTGACCATTTAACATCAGCAGTGACGCATCTACGTAGGTAGCTACCTCAATTTTCTTCAAGGTCAGATGTGGGTGCCCATGGGTTGCAATGACCACATGACTTCAGGTGGTTTGCATGCTCGTTTGCTACTCTTCAAACATAAAATAATCATATTGTTAAAGTATGTAGTCAATAGGTAACAATCTCCTTCACAGAATGTGTTTAAATTTTTTACTAATGTCTTAAGTTAGGAAACACCATTATACATATTGTTGTGCAAGAACACGTACCTTCACGTGGGTCTTCGTGTAATATAGTAAAATTGTAGATATCTATACCGTATATAAAAGGTACATAGTTCTATGCCGACATTGGTTCCTTGTTGAACGAGGAGATAAAAATGTAACGTGTTATTTTTTTTACTAAAACATATAATGAGTGCATTCATTCATAATGATAAATAATTTCTTGTTTTAAATCGGAGTAACATACAACTTTTTGAATAAATACATTTTTCATTACGCTTAATTAGAATACAAATTGAGATTTTATATATTATTGACATTTTACTATTGATACTGACCTCTTGTTTTAGACACCAACCTGTCATTTTTAATTAAATTAACATTTCTTTCACTTGTTTTATTTTAATTAAAACATTACACAACCATTCGGAAGAATAGAAATTGTCACCTGCCATTAAACACGTCAATTGCATATTACATTATATTGTGAAATATAATGCAGGTATTTTTAAAAAATATATGATTGCCATTTAAAAATCATAATTCGAATCTCACCTGAGGCGAATTATTGCTGTATGTAACCCGTTGGTTATCTACGGATGAAGAAATCAGGGGTTCGTGTTCCTCGGAGCCGGCCGTCATTTTTTTTTTTTTTACAAATATGTCACAGGCATATTACACTACACAGATTGTATGCACGTCAATGACCTATTGTTTTTTTGTATTTGGAAGACAGCACGCGGTCGCTCCGAGTCGGGCGTCACGTTAGGCGGTGAGCA
This sequence comes from Phareas burnsi, assembly GCA_018249415.1. NCBI lineage: Eukaryota > Metazoa > Arthropoda > Insecta > Lepidoptera > Hesperiidae > Phareas > Phareas burnsi. The sequence continues at coordinate 23,700 of DWKL01000104.1, read as the reverse complement.
CGGGACTGTAAGGTAATCAGTTTACTGTCTAGCCGGCCATACAAATCTGGCAGTACATTTACCTAGCGTAATTAGTTAGTGTACATAATAGTTGAGCTTCTCGTGTACTTGTTCACCTTTTTTTACCACTACACATTGTTGTTAGTAACAACAATGTGTAGTAACAACAATAAAATATCTAAAATAAATACGTAGTTTCCATGGGCGCCGCCATGATCATTTATATGTCTGTCTAGGTCGGAATCGAACCTGAAACCCTCTGCGTGTCACTGTTATGGTAACCGCTGCGCCACGCGGCTCGTCCTATATTATTTATGAGCCGGAGGGTATTTGTCTCTTTTAGAATAAGTCCAGACAAAACGGATATCATCGAGACCTGAATAATCTCCCTCTCCTTCCTCCTAAGGGCGCATTATCGTTGGGTCTAAGTGGCTGTAGGTAAGGATAGGACGCCCTCAGTTTGGTAGCTACAGCAATTCTTATAAAGGAAAGGCTCAAAAATATACACAACAAAATTCAGTATGTAAATGTTTATTCAAAAAAATCATATTTGAGATAGCAAATAATTATTCGGTAAATTATTTATACAATATTAAATGAATATCCTTTACATTTCTTTCGTAACTCGTATGATAATAAAATGACACATGACAAAGGAACTATTGTATGTAGACTTGAGATGTTTCATGATACTTAAATATTAACTATGTCTCAGCAATATGGCTAACGTGTTATAACATAAACCTTAGTCGCTACTCCACAATTTCACAATCCATACAGTTCGGAACGCGTGTCTAAGTGCGACGCCGTTGTCCGTAATAAGTACTTTTGGTCGTACGCAGATATGTAAGGGTTGTAATATTCGCATCACTACCAACCCATTTCTGTCCCACTACGGGCACTACTCTCGGAATGAGAAGGTTTAGGCCATTGTCAACCACGCTGGCCGAGCGGATTGGTAGACTTCACACGCACTTGAGAGCTTTATGGCAAACTCTCAGACATGGTGGTTTCCTCGCGATGGTTTCCTTCGCCATTTAAGTCAGGGACAATTAATTTTATAATACGCAAATAACTTTGAAAAAATATGAGTTGCATGCAAGATTAGAACCCCGGCTTCCTAGAGTGAGAGGTCGACATTTCACCACTTGATTATCACCGCTTATGGATTGATAATACAACCCTGATGTATTATGTCAGGGGATTATTATAGGGGCAGATATGTTAAAAAAGTGTGACAAAAATGATTGAATACTGTATTAGCAAGTAGATACCTGTATCAGATTAGTAATTACATATTGTTTCGCTATTCTTTATGATTACCTATCTATTTATTTATCCTAAACATAATATTAAAGTTTACGTATATTCTGAAAAATGTGAAATCTATATTTTAGATACCTTGTTCTACTTGGGATTCAAAAATCATCCGTAAAAAAACGGTGTATATTCACCAATATATTTTACTAAACTGCACTTTAAGTATCAAAACACGCTCGTATTCTGCCTCTTTACCCAGTACTACCAACTAAGCGAGTTTGTGGTATCGCGAACTTGCCCTACAATGCGCTGAGCACACAGATACATTCGTTCCCAAACTGTATGGGTTATTAAACTGTGCCATTTCACTTCACTAACGCACTTACGCAATCATTGTAATATTTGGTGTTCGATATTTCACGAAGATATTAACTGAAGATCGGGTGCGTTTATAGAGAACCGAGTTCGGCGCTGGTGGCTCTTTAGTTCCGCACTGAGATCATGACGCACCGAATCGATAGTCCATCACTAAAATCCAGTTCACCATAAACGCACCCCGTCGCCACATCATCGAAACACAGTCACAAACAATCTTGCACTTAAAATGAACAATTTCCACCTCCAAACTAAATATACCTGTTTAAAAAAAAAAAATAAACAAACCACATCATATACTCAAGACTGTGATTAACATTAACATTTACAGATAAACATAAATAAGACAAGGTTATTTACATTGCACAAACGGAACGCGTGTACGTAAACGATACATGTAACTAATTATTTATTGTATCAGATAATTATATTTAGCACTACCATAGGAAGCGGTAAAATTCAGTACCACACTACGATGTCTTTCTTTTGGCGAGGGTTGCAGCGAACGCGGAAATGAACAAATACATACATCTCTAGTTAATCTACGAAATCCATTATTATTATCGTCTAACATAATAATAATAAATGATAGTAAACTTACATCAACTTTATCAATAATCATCCGTGGTAACGTGGTAATTTATTATCGATGGTAATAAAACTAAATTTATAACATTCGCGAACAGAACGACAGACAGCGTACGCAGATGCGTATGTCAAGAATATTGCATATAACAGCAAAGATTCATTGACAACGCCAAAATTCTATTTTATATTGATAGCATACATTTTTTTTTATTCCAAGTTATTTAATTTTCATTTAATTCTTCCGTTTTTAAGTTACAGCGTCCAGTAGAAACAACTTGGAGTATTACATTCATATTATTTATACTTATAAAACGGGCTGTCGCGTAAATGACAGGTAAATCGATATATCTACCGATTATAATGTATTATTATATAATAAATAGAAATAAAATTAATAACATTCCAATTATAAAGTTAGGATGAAACTGCTAGCGATAATCCTCGAGAAAAATGTATAATGGTACATATTTTGAGACATGCAGTATCCACCGCCCTCCCACCCACATAGGACACATGCACAAGCAGAAACAAACGTACACGACCATACGTACCACCGACATAATTTAATTAAACGGAACATCCTCAGTTTAAGTTGACTCTGCGACTGTTAATCACTAAAATAGTTTTGAGGCGAAACAGGTTGGTGATGGTATGTATGGTAGTGTATATTTTTTTTCTGCTTATGAATGTGTCCTGGGGGCAGGAAGGTGTACACTGCATGCCTTAAAATATACACTAACGTACATATTGGTCGCAAATTGCCCCGAAGTAATTTTATCTTAATGTTGTAACATGAATTTCCTATTAATTATTTAATATTCTAATTCCAATTTCAATTCATATTGTTGAAAAAATCACTGCGGATATCATTTAATTTGTCATTGATAAATTTGTGTTAAATAAAATAAAATATATACATTATTTAAGGATACCAAAAGTTTAAATAGGAAACATTTACTCAAAACATCTTTGCGAGAACTAAAGAGTTGGTAATATATAAGGCAGTAAGACAAAAAAATGTAAATATTTAATTATTTAAATATGATACAATTTTATGTTTTGCTAATATTTTTAACAATAAATTAATATGTTAATCAAGTGAGCACGATGGTTGATCAACTACACGGAATATTCTATTGCTAATTACATAATGACTTTTAATATTTTATAAAATATAACTACATGTAATCGGTTATTTCATTTTACTTATATTAATTGTATAGATAACAACAATAATATGCAGATGCATTTCTTCTCAGTTCGATTTGTTTTCGTTACCCTGTTGCGAGGGGCTTTCAACAGTATTAAATTATGACTTTATAATGTATTTAGCAACGGTTACTTCGATCGTAGCCTGGTGTTAAAAACACATCATGCATCTTCACAATAAGACCTTTTAATTGATTTTATTTCTCAAAATGTGTAATTGCTGTAGGCCCTAGCGGCTGTAACACATTCACCGAGTCTAGTGACGAGCCTGAAAGTACTCAATTGGAATAGAAACTAATTTAACTTTGTAATGACGAAGATAATGTACGCATGTTCGGGAACAAGGAAAAAGCGATTCAAAGATATTTGTAGATGTCGCTAGTGTGTCAAATGTCCCATACAAATCTGTAGCATTATTTAGGGCCTCGCTTGTCTATGCATGTTCTAGGCGCGGGCCGTACAAAATTTCAGACATGAAACTTAAAACTATTGAGAACTATTGCATATTTTGCTTATATAAAACATTTTAATTAGTCCACATTTATTCCAATTGAATATTAATGGTTGATATTTAGTATGTTTAACACCAGGACACGGTAATATTCATCAAAAAAGATATAATACTTTAGTAAAATATAATATGTTTACATATCGGAATTTATTAAACATCTATTTTTAAGAGATAGTCGAACTGAACAGAAATGGAGAAATTTATTGTTACATTGTTAAAGATAACTTGATTTATGGAAGCTAATATTTACGGAAGAAAATTTTAATTACATGTAAAATCCTCACACTTCTTAACACGCTATGGCCTACATAACAATATAAGCTATCGATTTACATAATTGAATGTTAATTACAATTATTATTTGTATGTAGTTTGTATTAACTATTGTAATATGGAATATTGCTATCTATGTAAAATTTAAATGTATTGATGAACAAGGGTTTAATGTACTTAGTTTGATAGTTGGCCAAGATTAAATTATATGATCTTAATATGAACGTCTGAGAAGTCTAACTCAACGACAAGTAGAGTTACACTTACACACTCTTGCACGCGAGACGACCATCTTAGTCTTCTGCAGTAGTAACGCATCCACATGTTCGACCCTGTTTAATGTTAGATGTGGGTGCCCGTGGGCTGTAGTAAGCACTTAACATCGGCTGGCATGCACGTCCATTTTGCTACTCTTCTCACATAAAAAACGCCTTTATTTAACTTGTCTATGGTGTCGTCTAACAGTATGCAAACTCAGTGTGTTGCATAAAATTTGTATGGACACTAAAATTATAAAAAGCTACGTTAATTAATATTCATATTATAACACGTCTCAATAAATAATGTAATCCAAATATGGCTTTCTGTCCGCCTATCGATCGTTCGTTATGTGTAAGCGAGACAAAACACACGTCTTCATTTTGAATGACATTCTTTATTGGGACTGGTTATACGTAGTTTAATTTGCGAGCCAGCCTCTCCATCTACCAAGTTCACTTAAACCCTTGTCGTTCTACACGAATCTCTATTTTCGTTCTATGTTACTGAGATAGAGAAAGAAGAAATTGGATTATTTATCTTACACTTATTTCATTGCTTATATCCCTTCAATGTATCTATTTATCAACTACACGTACAAGCAGTAACTTATAAGCACAAATCTGTCTACTACTTAACTATTGGCAGTATTGTTTACTGTTTAGCTTACGAAAATCATTTAAACAATTGGCTAACGCGATTTATCCGGAATACCAAAAAGCTGATGATTATTTCATTAGCTTTCAAATTTAACGTAGTATGCATTATAGACAAGATTATGTTAATAATACAATAATTGAAGACGGCATAAAGTAACCAAAAAGATACCGAAGTATATAAAGATACCAAGATATTGCCAAGTTTATAAAAAAAATATGGCTGTATTAAAGATAAGAGGCATTCCAATGAAGTCTGTATAGCTGACTCTAGTTACATTTGTTTTGTTTCTAGTTTTTTTAGGTGGTAGAACAATCGTTCGTCCGGGGAAGTACCACCGCCGCCCTCATAATCCGCCATGAAGCAGTTGTTGTGTTTCGGTTGGAGGTGCGGTTGCCAGGCACACATATAGCGAGGCGACCATCGTAGTCCTCAGGAGTAGTGGCGCATCCATATACAACGTCAAACGGAACTTCGGTTTTGTTTGAGGTTGCATGTGGGTGTCCATGGGCTGTGGTGACCACTTAACATCAGATGGCCTTCATGCTCGTTTGCTACTTTACAAACATAAAAAAAAAAACATTCGATTTTGGTTGTGATCATTAACGGAATAATGATTATGCCTACGTCAATTCAACCACGCGGTTGTCCTTAAGCTACATGTAATGCCGTTATACACCAAAACCACTTTTCGAGTGACGGAGAAAAGAGCTACCCTCTTTTAAAAAAAAATACTATTTAATGAAGATTTTGAGGTACCAAAAGTAGGTCTAATAGAGCACTCCCAAATAGTGACATTTTAAATTCGAATTTTACTGATTACGAAAACATCAAAATGACGAAATCGAATAGATTTTGGATAGCACCATTTTAGCTTAAGGACGGCAGACTTACAAGCGGACAGACTATCTTAGTCCCCAAGGATAGTAACGAGCCTGCATACGGCCTCAGATAGGACTCGACCTGTTTTAAGCCCTCAATAAATTGAATTTTACACAGCGAAAATGAGACTGACTGAGAGAGAGAGAAAATTTACTTTGAATTTTATAAAGCGTAAATGTGTGTGAGAGTGAGAGCACAGATTAGCAATTAAGTTATACACATATTGCAATTATGACATTTTATGTTTGAGATATTACTATTTATTTAGTGCTGGTTTTATATTTATATGACGAACGGAGACTGAAATGTCATAACGAGCATTAATTTTAATCTTAAGCAATCTCCAAAGGAACATGCAAATTGAGTTGATATTATCTCAATCCTGTACTCAGATGAAGTCTGTATCTACCACCGTTCTAGAGTTTGGATAACCAGTTGATATCAAAACGAGACTTATTTATCCACAGCCTATAAATATGCTATTTATTGAATTTGGAGGTCAATCAACACTTTTATCCCCAAGTCTATATGGACTTCATGTTTTCTGCATATCCTCAAGTTGGCTCAAAGTCCGTCTTTCATACCACTTTTTTTAATTTGATCAATAAAGAATAAATAAATATGGACTTTTGATATTTAAAAAATTGGAAATATAATGTAACATACGACGAGACAAATACAATTTTATATATGATACCGACGCGTTGTTAATTGTAGTACTGTTGAAAGAAATTGGATCGAATCCAATATGATGACACCCGCTGTCTCAAATCTATACAAGTAAATAAAACTGAAGTTATATGCTTATTGTTACTACATCGTTACAAAAGAGATGTTTTTCACTGTCCGTCGGGTTATTCTTGGCAACGGCTTAACCGATTTTGATGTTATATTCACGCAAAGATAGTGGACTTTACAAAGTGATATAGGCTACTTTTTACTTAGAAAGTATATAAGATTCACCATCTTACACCATCGCACGTAAATACACATCTAAATAACAAAATTAAACAAAATTTTATGATGTAAATTGTGTACAAATGTGTAAAATCATAATGTGTTTTACTGAGATGATAATTATTAATATAATAATAATAATTGTAGTTACGCCAAAGAGCTATAACTTCTAATACATGTACGTACAGCCCGCGCCAAATTTTATGTCCGATCGGATATTAGCGCGTTTGATTGTGCAGTACGTATATTTTAGGTTTCAGCGTGTGGCAATATGCTATGGACCTTATATAACTTATCTCAATAAAGAATGCAGTCCATAGTGGCGGTTTTTCTATTCGCTTCTCGCTTATTTTCTATAATGTGTGAGCGAGTTACAAATATAAATGAAACCAATTCGATTGCATATTCTTTATTGAGACAAGACCATGCGCAACTTCATACTCGCGCAATATGTGGAGTGTACGAAAAATTTGGCGCGCAATTTACTAACTTTATTTCTATCATTAATAAATCAACGTAGTATGATGTTTCATTTTATAAATTAACATATTAGGCACGACCGTCGCTCTTGAACAAATTAACATTCCGCGTCTTCGTCGCAAGGCAAATATTTCCTATATACATACTTTCGTCACTGTTCACTAGGGCATTCCGTCGAGTGCTAAATTTAACGAACTATTATAACTAATTATCTAAAGTGTAAATATAAAACAAAACTAGAGAAGCTACAGTCCAACTGGTATTGTTTAGTACGCGACACCTTGAGGTAGGTTGAAGTTACATAAAACCTTACACAAAAATAAAAAAAACCATTCGCCCCCACTACGTTACGACGAAATAATACTGCTAAATCTAATATTTATATCTCGTCCAAGCACGTCCGAACCGACGACCGATTAAAAAAGCTACGCTACATGAAATATACGAAGTTAGCTACTTAGTGAAAATTTAACGATGAGAGCATTTGCCTAAACACGCTTTGTGGTGCCGCCAAACGGGCCGGCGACGTCGGAACGCGAAGCGGCTATGTACAGTGCTGTGATAATGTGTTTTATGTAGACACTACTGTACACAGAAATACATATGTAGTTATGTACAGTATGTCAATTACTGCAGACAGAAATACATATGCAGTTAAGAAACTGTAAAAACTGAATACAACCCTGCAGTTTTTCAGATTTAAATATTATTTTCAGCGTTAGAAAAGATCGGTAGATAAATTTCATATATAATGTCGAAAATACCGAAATTTCCGTGATTGTAGACCGTTATCGTGAAATATTGTATTGAACATTCATATGTCTTAAATATGAATGTTCAATACAATATGGCATTAGCTGGATTCGACTGAATACTGTTGAACGACCATTTCTCGTTTAGGGGCACCACTATGTATAATTCAACATTTATATATTACGCTAGAGGGCTCCACACTGCGACGACCTTTACCATCTCCTAACTCGCATTACCTATAATTTATAATCAACACTTCCACCTTACTAACAACTCGAGTATACAAACGACACCTATAGCTAAATGATAGACCTCGATTATGTAGAAATATTTCATTACAAATAACGTCGTTATAACGGTTTATAACGTTACAACGTTTGTAACGTTATTTCGTCGATATATCGACGTTACGATACGTTATAACGGTTATTAACGGTATAACGTTAATAAACGTTATGACGGATAACTATTGTAATTATTATGATATTAACCATCATTTCCATTATCCCTAATACATACGGCCGCTCAGCTCGGCTCGGATCTTAAAATATTTGACTAAACTGCAATATTCAGTCTTTTGCGGCCATTTTTAGTACAACGAATTTTATAATACCAAAAAGGAAATTCGACAGACAGTCATAACCATACAGTAGTTATTTTCATACTTGTATTATTTTGTTTATTGTATTTGTGTATTAGTAATTTAAAATTATTATACGAACCAATCATTTCTTTGTAAAGTCAATAATTTGATACTTTATGATAAAAAATATCTAAGAAGCCGTCAAATCACGGTGACGTACAAGCCACCGCGAGAGCGAGCGGCCGCGCGATGGAAACACTCGTCATTATATTCAGCAATATATCACAGCCAAAATGGCCGCCGCCGGTTCGAGCCCTTAAGATAGCAAGACAGAATACACACAACGATCTATAAGTGAATATAATATAATAATTATATATATAATAATATATAAGTGAATATAAAATGTAAGTATAACATTAAGCGTTAAAATCGCTAAAAATTTCGGCTACATTATTGTTACTCGGTTTAAGTAACGCAGAAAATCAGAGGCATGAATGTTTTTTATCAAAAGATATTGCATGCGTCCATACCCCACACGGCCGGATACACGACAACCGGATAATGTAGTTTAATTGCCATGCATTATTAATGTGCAGATTCTATATATGTACACAACAATAATTGTCCGTGTGGGTAACAATGTTATGAATATTAACAGCGGAAAAGCGATCCCCGACTCATTTTATTCTTTATTATTTTGAGATTTTCCGGAGTCTAGACGCATACGATATCCCTCTTTAAATGGCGGTTTGTCGACGCTGTAAATTCATTCACGCTCGCACACATCTGACTTCCCGTTTCTCCAAACGTTTATCCCTACCAATAGCTTGCGAGATGGTCGAACCACATAACGTGTTATCATCGACAAAACCGCGGAATAGTTCGACCTTGGTATTCTACATTTAATAACATGCGACATTTTATTTGCATTTCATTATAATTTCATTTCGTTTTATTTGTTCATTGTTGTTCCTGTTACTTCGAATTATATTCTACACTTAGTCCGATTTTCTATGTTATTATATTGTATTTTTTATATCTTACATGGAAACATATTCCGACCAAATGCAGCAAATTGCATATTTCGTGTTAAACGGATATTTTTGTAAAGACATTTGATGCAAACGTATCTTCATGATTGACTCGATCGCCGCTTGAACTGTACAAATTTAAGCTAAAAATCGAATCACCCTTCAAAGTTAAAGTGACACGATCGAATCGTTCCGAGACCAATCTGAATTGTCACTTTAACTGTGAATGTATGATATGTGTTTTACAATTATAAGCAGCCAATAGACTTCTAATGCAAGATCTCTGCGGAACCGCAAGATTTATGGTACAACATCAGGCAAATAGATCTTATGTACAGTCACGCCACTCAGCTGGCTCAAGCCGCGCAGAGGCTCTTAGGCATTGTAAATGTCGAGGACTGCCATCTTTTATCTTTCAGTATCTCGGTATGTAACTCTAATTAACATACTTCATAACGAATCTGTATTGAAGCAGAAGTAATTACGGCGACGTAAATTTTAATGAAAATGTGTGGAGATAAATTATGAATACATTTTAAAATTATTTTGATATACATTGACGAGAACCAAAACAACGAACTTAGACCTGTTTGCATCCGGTTGTAACTCTTTATGACATCAATGGACATAGGTCGCTCCCCACAGCTGGGGAAAGACTGGAGCGTACCAGCTGCTCCAATGCTGGATTTGTTGTCTATTCGAATGTTTTCAATCCACCCATAAGGTTTCTGAAGTTTTTCGACTGCTACTTGGCGATAACAGCCGCGACCGGCAGATCAGCGTGCCTTCCGAAGTGCGGAAGCGCTCAGGAAGTGCTTCCGATAGTGGTCATCCATCCGAGCGCGGACCGCGCGCGTCACTCTCGTCCGTGTCCATCAGAAGTCCATTGACGTCGTCTATATTTGGTAATAAACCAAATTGGAAACGACCGTGCGATAGAGTCAATCTAGGAAGATAGAGATTATATATTCACACAATAGAGACTTGACATACGTTTTACATTTGGTGGGAAATTTAAACATTCACACTACGCACTAACCCTCGTACCCACGAATCGTGACACGAAACCAATCATCACGTCATCATAGATACAGAAAGGCCGCGCGGAAGCTTCCCGAAGCGTACAAGCGACTTCCGATCGTCCGCTACGAGCAATAGGTAACTTTAACTCCAGTACGCTAGAGTCCAAAATCTTACGCATACGACAAATAGAATACGTCGGTCGAGCCGTCGTCGAAGAGAACATTGCACCCCGTTCCGGTTGCGCTAATCCTGTGCCGACTCGTCTGTCGGGAAGCGGCCGCTCTTCGGGCGATGTTCCGTTTGCCGAGGCTCGTTTAAAGCTAAGAGTTCGAAGGAACCGCTCGCAAAGATGAAGTACGAAACCGGGCGCGACCGTCGTCGTGGTTGCCTGAACCCTTAAATAATAAATTATGTTACAATAATCATCACCGACCTATTACTGTCCCACTGTGGCACCTGTGCACAGGTCTCTCAGAATGAGAGGTATTAGACCATCGTCCACGACACCGATCGAGTGCAGATCGATGAAAACTTTATATTGAATTTTCAGGGATTTTAATTGCTTCACCGTTAATTGTTCCTGGGGATAGAAGCTAGCACTATCCTGTGACCTGACCGCATGTGCGTAATAAATATATTTTATATTCGGGTCTTCAGACCAGATCGGGCACCCCGATGGCCGCGCCCAGCCCCAAGGCCTCCTGACGAGCCACACTCGTCGGTCGCGAGCGGTTCCTCCTCGATCGACCTTACAACGCTAAAGCGACTTAAATAACTTACAATACAGTTCAAATCCGTAGCGACGTGTGTGCTCGCACGACCGAACGCAGTCTTATAAATATTTCACAGTTCAATGTCCGAGCGACTAATGAGTTCGAGTAGCGACCTGTGCACTCACACCGCCGGCGCCGCGCGCGGGCACGCCCGCGGCCGCCGCGGGGCGCTCACAGCGTCTGCGGGGTGTGCTTAGACGGCTGTCGCTTGAGCCGCCTACTCACGGGTCACTGTCAGTTGTTCTTGTCGAAGTTGTGCAGCGCCCAGTTGAAGGAGGCGGTCCACGAGTTCTTGACCGCCTCTATGAACTTCAGACGGAAGTGCTCGATGGCCTTCTCCTCGGACAGGTCCATTACCTTTGGAGAGTGTACACGTGTTACTAAGGTGCTATATTACCATCTAAAACAAACTATTGGGTCAAAAAGCTTGAAAGAACGTTGAGAAAACAAAAAATTGTGTCATATTTATGCTCGTGTAAGTGTTCCGTAAATACCCTCGTGAAGTTATTATAGTAAGGGAATATTCCTTGTATATCAGCATTGTCATCAACGACCCATTAATGTCCCACTGTTGGGCACGGGCGAGAATGAGAATGGTTAGGCCACAGTCCATCATGCTGGCGTTTTAGGCGATTTGAAAACATTTGACATGGGTTGGCCTATATCCCGTATCTTTACCAATCCACATTAGAGCAGCGTAGTGTAGTATGCTCTAGGCCTTCCCCATTTGTGGGATGAGACACGTGTCCACCACTGAGACATAGAAACAGTTGGGAGCCAGCCAGCCACATTGTTATTTACAATTTTAATGTGTTACATACGATCAAACCATGATTTTATTTAAACTATTACTTATTGCATGTTACACTTTAATATTTATGGTACTTGTGGGTATTTGGTAGTAATCATTGCAAGCCAAACAGATCCGTATGTTCACAATGGTAGGGTTTACAGTGACTTTGGTCATTTTAAGGTCGTACACATAGTACGAAACGTGTCTACGCTGTGGCATGGACTGATATTGCACAATTATAAACTTGCTAAACAATGTAGTATTTTGACATTTACGAACATGTTTGCTTTGGACATTTTTTCGGGAATTTAGTACAATATATGACGGCCGCTTGGTAACAGGTCGACGATTGAAGCAAATCCCGGATGTACCTAAGTTTAGTAATTATAATAGAGTACACGACACCCTAGTGTGGTCTCAGAGATGACAAAGTAAACAAAAGTTCCATCCTCACCAAAGTCTCTCTGAGGTATTGGAGGTCCTTCTCGGAGCTGAGCTCGGGCAGCCCGGTTGAAATCATCATGGAGAACAGCGATAGGATCAGGTGCCCATGCTGTCGAAGGATTTTGAACGCCTGTATCGAAAATAAAACATTTTTTTTTTACTTTTATATATATCAAGAAGTATCAATTGGATACACTTAACTGGGTAAACATTTATAGAACACTAGAGATAAGCACACCACCTGGATCTGAAATTAAATTAAGAATTATTTATTAAATTCCTAGCTATAATATGCTCTGGAAGCATTTTATAACATCGATAATTCATATTTTAAAATATTCTAAAAGAAAAATGTTGAAATCAGACCTGTAATTTATTAAAATAAAAATATCTTTCTCCCACTCTCTCCCTCTCTCGCTCTCTTCTCTTCTCGCTCTTCTTCGTTACCTGTCTCTCCCTTTGTTCATTACATAAACACTCTCTCTGATATTTCTTTCCTTTTTTTATGTTTGAAGAGTAACAAAACCAGCTTGCAGTCTACTTTAAATCGTACAAAAGTCCTATCTGAGGTCGTACATAGATACGTTACTATTCCCGAGGGTTAAGACGCTCGCCTCTGTCGGTGTACCCAGCAAACGCATCACTCCAACCGAAACACAGGGATTTCTTCACGGCAGATTGTGAGGTGGTACTTCTACCACCTATCAAATAGATATAACTTCCCCCCACCTGCTCGCAGTGCTCGCGGAACACCTTGAAGTCGTGCAGGTCGTTGACCCCGCCGCGCTGCCCCTTGTTGATGACGTGGATGAAGTCGTGCGTCAGCACGAAGGGCACGCGCTCGCGCTTGAAGCCGTACTTCTGCTTGAAGTGCCCCAGGAAGTGGCCGAAGTCGATGTGGAATAACTGCAGGGATATTGTTTTCTTATTAAATAAAGTAATACTTTTTTGTACAGAAATTATACTTGAAAATATATTGCGTTTTTTCATACAGTGTACATTATTTTATTTTTCTGGCTGTTGCTTTTCTTTATAGCTTCTAAATTCAATTAAAATAATTGTATAACTTTTTTAATGCGTATTAAAAATTTAAATATTACTATTTTTCGTATAAAAATATTATATTAGGGCAATCACGATCCACATAACTGAGTCGAAGTAGAGACATTTGTAAAAAATAACACTTGTCACGTTTTCAGTTTAAAATTGACGTTAACAATTAAACCCGCGCTCAATTGTATATACAACAATCCAGTATTGTTATATTTCTGGTGCAATTTGAGAGAATAATATTTGTACAGACCTCTACGATATTTCAGTTCTCAAAGAAATTAAATTTAAAAAGATGCAGTTGTGTATAAACTAACAGTTTTTTCTTTAACGTTTATTTCACTTATGCAGTAGTACAATATATATAGAGAACATACCTGGCCACTCCTTTTCACCATGATGTTATCCGGATGCCTGTCAGCGATGCCCAGCACGTATGTGGCAACGCAGTAGCCGGCACAGCTCATCGTGAACTCTTCCACGGCCTTGTTGAAATCCTTCTCCGACGGGTTCTGTTTGCGGAGCCATTCTGTCAACAATTAAAAGGATTGTCCTGACTTTAATAGTTAGTCGTTGTAAATGTTTGTGTGTATGTTTATATTAGGCAGATATTCTTTATCTTAGCTTTAAATTACAATATTTATAATACCACACTATCATATATCTCAGGTTACACAGTCACATTTATATAAAAACTAGCTAATGCCCGCATCCGCGTATTCGGCCTCATTTCGCATACTTTTTTGTCTAAACTTTGCATGCTAATTGCACCGCTCGTAAGAATCGTAGTGTAATGTTACATAACCTAAAACTTTCCTCAACAAATACCTTATCTTTTTCTTATTTAATAGATTTTTTTTAAATCCGACTGACAGTTCCAGAGATTAGCGCCTTTATACAAACAATTGTTTGTTTGTCTGAAGGCGCTAACGAGCTACAAACAAACAAACAAACAAAGAACAATCAATCAAACAAACAAATAAATTATTCAGCTTTATCATATCAGTACAGATAGACAGGTCCTCAAACTAAATACATAAAAAGGATTGGGATCCATCCGGTTATTGAACTAAGTCTAAATCTATAACAATCTGATAACTTACGGAACAAGTTAGCCTTAGAAATGGTAGAAGCCGCATTGAAAAGCGCGCTCTGCTTCTGAATGTTGGCGACAGTCTCCGCGTCGTCCACCACTTCTATCATACCCACCGCGTACTCCATCGAGATGCAGTTGTATGCGTTCAATCTGCAACGGAAACACGAGTGAAAAAAACTGTTAAAGTTTCTTCCACTTTCATAGCAAACGGGCAACCGTAACCAGTTTAAATAAATAATGCTTTCTAAACCCATAGTCCCATACTAGGAGCCTGTGTCGTGAGTGTCACAGACACGTAAAGACGAGTACACAAACACCCAGGACCCGGAACAGAAATCTAAATTCATCAGTTAGATGTTTGTCTGGTCGGGATTCTAACCCGGAAACCCCTCGCGTTTGATTTTAGTATAGTTACCGATGCGCCACACAGACTGTCAACTAGAAGTCAAGTTTCAAATAGAGGTTTACCTGAAATCGATCAAAAGGCATTGCTACTTTTGATGAACAAGTTGAAATGCCTCATTTGAGTGTCTCTGTCTTACCACGTCCTTCAAACCGACGCAGTAGAGTACAGCAAGTTTACGGTTAAAGGCAGCGTGGGCGCATAGCCCCTCCGATGGCGCAGATCACGACCGGTATACAGAGTGATGCAACGTTGTGTGCGATCAGCAGTTAGCGGCGAGACGGCTAGCAATTAAAATTTAAGGACACGTATAGTTGTCTCAATTGCAATGATTAAATAGCAGTTAAACCTTAAGACTTTATGAGCAGTCTAAAAACTTCCGATACTTGTTGACCGCGGTGTCTAACTCCACTGATCTGCATGGAACAACTTGATGAATACTCCAGGCTGTGGGAAGCCTTGTGCGTAAATTGGCTTGCCCAGGAGACTGTTCAAAGGATATTGCTTAACCTAAGTACCTAAAGTCGTATCCCGCATTTTTCCACAGCCGGTCCATGATGCGCAGCATCTGCAGCGTGAACATGTCTTGCCGGAGATCATCGCCAATCTTCAGGATGATACGAACGTCCGATCCAGTGGGGTCCTTGTTCTCGAACTCTAATAGTAACGGACGCATCTTGCTGTCCATCACTCGACATCGCTCTGGTCTGGTGGATGAAAATACTAATAGTTACAAACTGGGTAAAATATTTATTAATTTATGATATTTTGTACTACCTCTGGGTGACCGTTAAAAAGTTAGTGGCAGGTACTATACGATTATATATATGGTGGCAGTATGTTTTTAATACAAATTTAATTATTTTAGTTAAGTCAAGAGAATTAGAGATGAATAATTGTACTCTAGAGTCCTTAATTATTTTTGGAAGATATATTGTTACAAGTTAAAGGTTGTACCGCAGCAATCTTATGTTATCCGTTTGGAGAGTAGACTCTCGCAAGCCCGATCCTACGCAGATGTACCACAAATCATTCTTACTTTATCCGTTTGCAGAGTAGACTCGGCGTGAGCGGCGACACGAATTCGCACAAGGTTTCTATACAGTGCTGTTCCTGCAGGTGCTGGTGCAGCGCTGCGCGGGCTTTCGCTATCTCCTTCTTCTTGCGTATACATTGGCTCGCCCCTGTTCATAATGCAATACCGTTACGGGATGATACGGTAAGGTTCCGGCCTCTCACGCGGGAGGTCCGGGGCTCGAATTTCGCACGCACCTCCATTTTATGTGGGTATTAATAATTAATTATCATTTGCTCTAACGGTAAAGGAAAACATAATGAAGAAACCTACACATTTAAGGGTAGGTTGCCGCGCGATATCAGTAATGTTCTCGAAAGGCTTGAAGAGTAGCAATTCGTCCTTGGGCTAACCCATCTCACTTCGGGAAGAGACCCGTGCCCAGCAGTGGGACAGTAATGGATTGATGATGATGTAACGGATGAAAGGAGCGAAGGCGAATAGATTACATATTTATTTGCTTGTCCAATTAGCACAATCCACATTGTCTCTTGTGATACTACCACCAACCTCAAAATCCGCAATGAACCAGTTCTCGGATACACTTACAGCCAGGCGACCATCTTAGTTCTTAGGAGTAGTAACGCATCTATAAACGATCTTAAACAGAACGTAAGTCGTTTTTGAGGTTAGTTATGGGTGTCCGGGGGCCGCAGCGACCACTAAACATAAGGTGGCCTGCACGCTCGTTCCCTACCCTTGGAATATACATAGCAGAACTACACTACCGCTAAAACTACAACTGACGAACCGAAAGACGTAGCTGCTACGGCATGGAGCACGCAAATGGTTTAGGACTCGATGTCCAGTCGAGCATCCGGGTATTTGTGAAGCTGTCATTTATTTACTTATAAGGCAAGAACAGTTACGGCGCTAGTGGCGCACTTGAAGCACCAACTACAGTCACGTTCAAAAACGTAAATGTAATCTAAAACGACAGCTTTTGTATTTATATCCCGCTCACAAATGTTTGATGACAGAACGAACAAGAGGCGAACAAAAATGCCGGTATTTTGGTTTAGATTCATACTTGAGATTAGTTATACATACACTTGAGCTTATCGAGGCACGTGATTTGGCGCATGAGGCTGTGGATGTGGTCTTGCGAGCCGCGGCAGTACGCCTCCAGCACCAGCCCGAAGCGCACCGACACCGCCGCTACGTGCATCTCTGACCTGCGGGGAGAAGGAGGGGTTATGTAGCAAGTGGCAAGCGAGCATGCAACCAACGTAATATTATGTTAATGTCGCCTATAGTAGCCTATTCATAATCGACCCTTTACTGTCCCACAACTGGGCATGGGTGTCCTTTCTAAGAAACGTTAGTAAACACACACTTCTAAAAACTTTATGATGAACTCCCGTGTACTTACTTTCCTCATGATATTTTTTGACACTTAAAGAAAGTAATAATTAATTTAAAATGCGCTCATAACTTTTAAAAGTTAGAGGCACGGACGATTCAAACTCCGTACCCTCAGTATGAGAAACCGGAATCTTACCACCAGATTCTTATCTTATAAAATTGCATAGCATCGAAATTATGATCTATTATTGATTATATAATTGTAAAATTTAAAATGCTAAATTACTAATTTCCTATAGAATAAGGAACGGATGCGGGAGAATGGAAGAACTTTTGTAACAAGTAAAAATTGTAGAAAGTTTTTTTCTAATACCTCAAATGCCAGAAGAGGTAGTGTCCGATGATTTTATTGTTGAAGGCTCGTTGCAGCAAGAACACGCATAGATCGCACATGAGGTATGACTCGTGTTTCAGGGCTTGCACCAACTGCAGTAGGTATAACATGAGGTCTTCGTCGCTGTAACAAAATTGATTTTGAATCAGACATCGTCAATACAAAGTTATTAAACAATATATAGGCTAAGGTGTTGTCTATGGTCATTTCATTGTCAGTATCTTCTTGTCTAATCTATTGCATTTCCTCTAACTAAATAGAACGTATTTCGTTCAAAAAACTGTTAACTAAAAAGTACGGAAGCTGTTAAGCGTTACGAGCGCCGACATTTTAAATGAAAACAAGAAATTTGGGAATGGAAAATTAACAACGATACAGTTTACTTACATGTTACGCTAGAAATGTAAGAAACGATGAACTAAAATATTTTTTTCAGCTCTGAGTGTTTATGTCCTTTTTTTTGTACCATGAGGCGTGAGTAGAAATCCCATTACTATTTCACACACCTGATCTTAGCCAAGCACTTGACCGCGAAGCTCCGGACGGCTGCATCGGCATACGCATAGTCGAGCAGCTCCAGCGCGGACTCCACGCGCAGCATGGGCCAGCTGGCCACCATACGCGCCACGCTGGCCGCCTCGGCGCGCTCGCTCCATTCGACGCACGAGAGCAACTTTGGCAGGAGTTCGGGTGCTACTACCCGGAAGTATTCCCTAAAAACAGATGACAATAATTATAACACTATTCTTTCATTTGGCTGTAACCTTTTTTAAGTCCCACTGCTGGCTGTTCCAATGCAGAGTGGGGGTTACTTCATATAAATATATATTTAATAAAACAAAACATACTAAATTACATTTGGTCAACATAGTTTATGGGCTAAAAGTTATTAATTTCACTAACAAAATGTCCGAGAAAAGCAGTTTCGTTGATGCCATAGTATCTGGTTGATTAAAAACTCAACTTACATAATAGAATGCAAAACAAAATCATTGACGTCCGGTCCGCCAGTCCACCATGGACGCATCATTGTAACAACAACAATTTTTTTGTTACATTGTTACTTCAACTAAGATGGTTTTCCGTGCAGTTTAATAAGGCGACACAAATCACGCAAACACTTGCAAAGTCCCAATCTACCACAGAGAACGTATCAAAAGTATCACTTGAACAATCATACGTACCTCGAAGCCCATATGTCCTTCCTCTCCTGTTCGTGCATCTCGTACATGGAGTCCTTCTCGGCGGTGAGCCGCAGCTGCTCGAAGTCGCTGCTGAGGCGCGCCATGACGTCGGGGGAGCCGTTCTCGATGTGGTCCGCGTACGACTTCACCGTGTCTTGCTTCGGGAACATGATCGGGTATTGGCAGTCGAAGCTGGGAGTCGAAACAAAGAAACTAAATAATAAATCTGTGTGCTGCGTTTTATATGCGACAAGAGTAGCAAATGAGCGTTTGTACTAGTGACCTACTTGTTATTAAGTTGTCACTACTATGCACTTCTAACCTCAAACAAAACCGAAGTCCTATTTGGTGTCATACATAGATACATTACTCCTGAAGACTAAAATGGTCGCGTCGCTGTAAGTGAGCACGCCAACCACACCTCTCCGACCTAAATACAAGGCTTCACAGCATATTGGCATATCCCCGTACGAAGCCGTACCACCTATCAGTCGAACCACTGAGATTTTTACCACTTTAGAATTTCTTTAAGACCAGCTGATCTGTGCGGTATTTTGACTAGTTATGGTCGTCGGTTCCACATAGCACGTACCTAGAGAATCGTATCTGCAGCGCGGCGCACGAGTCGGTGTTGGGGTTGGAGACCACGGTGCCCAGCGGGTGGAGTAGCAGGTCGTCGCTCTGAGTCTCGTCCGCCACGTGCGTCCACGCGTACAGCGTCATCGCGTCCGTGCGCAGCTGCTCCTTGTAATCGAACACCATAGTGTTCGCCCACGCCAGCTTGTTTATGGAGTCCTGGTAACAACGCCCTATAGGTTAAGCGACCATCCGTTTGATGAATTCATACTTCCACTCCTTTCTGGCTATTTTTGGACACATCTTTATGTGTCGTCGGTTAAATAAAAAAGTCACTGCTGTCTCATTTTAAAAATATCTTCAATGTACAGACAACTTTATAATAGCATAAATAGATTCGAGGACCCGCATGGCGCAGCAGTTACCATGCTGTTCTGGGGCACGGGACAAAGGGTTTCGGGCTCGATTCCCGACCGAGCAGACATCTAAATAATGAATTTAGATTCCTGTTCTGGGTCTGGATGCTTGTGTACTCATCTTATATTTCCCATGGTGCCCACGACACAGGATGTTCGAGCGTGGGTGTAGAAAGCGTTTGCTTTATTGTTTAGTAATTGAAGAAATCAGGCGATAAAAGTACTATGTTACATATTTTCAAAATTTTATTTTATTTTATTTTGTTAACTGTATACGTGTGTGTATACAGCACTTATTGCCGCTGTAAACACATGCCTATTGCATGCTGTTTTTTAGATTACTATCAATATCAGTTTAAAAAAAAAATTGTTATAAAAAATACAGTACTGTTTGTAAATTACCCATTATCTCAGAATAATAGATTAGTAACATGGTGTTCCTGTCATCTGATTCTCAAGAGCCACCTGAATTAATTATGAACATCCGCAGCCTACCTTATTAGGGTCCTTCCCTTTCCGCTTGCTCTTCTTGGATATCTCGTAGATGACGAAGCAGAGGCGTGCCATCCGCGGCAAGTTGCACACCTTGATGGGGAACTGCAGTTCCTCGTCCCACTGCGCGCGGCCCTCCATCGAGACCACCGCCACCTTCGTCTTCTGAGCCTCGCACAGCGGCACGCCGCCGTGAAATATGCCCGCCTCGCATACCACCTGGTGAGGGAGACATTTATACCTACGTACATCATATTCAAAATATTTGTACTTCTATTAACTAAGGCATTTTAAAGGTTTTTTTATGCTTAAAGAGTAGCAAACAAGCGTGCAGGGTTGATGTTAAGTGGTCTCTACAGCCCATGGACACCCACAGCTGACCTCGTATAAAACTGAAGTTATACCTGATGTCGTACATAGATGCGTGACTACTGCTGAGGGCAAAGATGATCTTGCTGTAAGTGTGCCCGATAACCGCACTTCTCCCACCGAAACTGCTTCACGGCGAATTATGAGGGCGGCGGCGGTAATTTCCCGAACGAACTTTAGTTCTGCTACCTATCCAGGTCATATTCCTTTTAGCCGTCATTGTTGAAGTCATATCTACTACTTTAAGCTCTCATTCTTTAAGTGTAAAACTTTACTTCTTCCACCTACGAAATTGTAATGACACCTATTTCTTTCGCGTGTTACATTTTTTAATTTACAGCATTTCTTATGGGGAACTATGAAAAAAATATGTCAGTTTTTTTCTTTTATAGCTTATATAACTTATGTAACATTATCTTAAATATCATGACGGTTAGAGGCGTACAATTTTTATGTTTTCAATATTTTTCATCATTTTATCAACATTGAACTTTCCATTTCATATGTATTGACGACCAGCGTGGCACAACGGCCACCATGCCGATCCGCCATGCTAGGGTTCCGGGTTCGAAACACAGCCAGGCAAACATTTAAAAGAAATTCAGAAATCTGGCCGAGTATTTATGTACCTGTCTGTGTGTCTATAGCACCAACGACACAGAAGATCCTAACTTGGGGCTTTGAGTGTCGGAAGTCTTATCTCATAAATACAAGGGATCCTTGTTTCACATGCTAGAAGCAGCACAATAAGCATGCACTCCGCATAGTGACTGCTCCTCAATAATATCACTTTAAATTTTAAGTTAATATTATCGCGGGATTTATAGGGAACCCGAAATGTTGGCATTTAAAAAACCGTATAAATGAGAACCCGTTACATAATTATAGTAAATTCATTGCCCAAAATTTGTCCTGTAAAAAACTACACTCAAACCTCGAAAGTAGTTTTAATTGAATGCGGTGTCACCCATGTATGGTAGTTAAAGATGACCCTTGCCCAGCAGTGCGACAATTGGTCGACGATACTTACTTCTACTACCCTCCCAGGATCGACGTTCAGCCCGCCCACAGTCTGCACCATGCAAGTGTAGTTCTTCTCTATCTTCCACGAGGACTCGTTATGGTTCTTCTTCTTCCTCATTGTGTTCGAGTGTTCCGACGTCGGGAGACGCTTCCTCTCCGACACGGCGTAGCAGTTCATATCGCAGCTTGCTGGAATTACACATCATTAATTCATTAATGTACCATAACAGGGCACGGGATTTCTCTCATAATGAAAAGGGTCAGGCCATAGTCCACCAGGGTGACCAAGTGCAGATTGGTAGACTTCACGCACCTTCGAGAACTTTATAGAGAATATGTAGGTTTCCTCACGATGTTTTCCTTCACCGTTCAAGCAAGTAATAATTAATTTCTAATATGCGCGTAACTTGGAAAAATCAGAGATGCGTGCGGGGTTCGAACCCCGGACATCCAGTGTTACAGGCCGGAATCTTAACCACTAGGCTATCACTGCTTACTGCTGGAATTACACAAGAGATACAAACGCTTTCTACACTCATAGCCCCACAGTAGGATACCGTGTCGTGAGTACCATGAACACACACATACATAAGAACACCATATATTAGAAATCTAAAATAGTCATTCACATTTCTGCCTGGCTGGGAATCGAACCCGGCACACTCTGCGTGTCAGACCGGTATCGTTGTCGCTGCGCCACACGGGCCGTCAAAATAAACAGATTACTATGCATTCTATAGTATAACGTCAGCACCTAACCAACAAAACCAGAAGTCTTTTAAGATTATAATCCATCTATACAAAAGTGATAGGTTCAGGAAAAAAGGCGCCGCTACTCCTGAGGTTTGTGTTGGAACGCCTCAAATTAATACCATGCCTTTCAAAACAGAATTAAAAATGCTGCAAGGCAGAAGAAACGCTATTATTATGCAGCAAAATGTATGGCGGTGATTTCGCCACAGTCAAACCAAAGTTCCACAACCTATTTTTATTATATGTAAGGAAAATAGCAAACGAGTTTGCAGGCCACCAGATGTCAAGTATTTATTGCAAACATGATTGTAATCTTACCTGAAGCCATACATAGTACTTACTACTCTCGAGGACTAAGATGGTCGCCTCGCTGTAAATGTATTCAACACACACCACCACCTCTCCAATCAAAACACAAGAATTTATTCAATATGTATTATGAACCCCGGACGAACTCTACCACTTATTAAGCTACCTATGTTAGTTTAATGTTAAAAACTCACGAGATATTTTCTCCATATTGACGAGCATGACTTGCGGCACCCCATTCTTGGACAGCATCTCCTGGATGTAGAGGAACTGGATGAGCGGGTGGTCGCCGAGCAGGTACTCCTCGCGGCCGCACACTTTTAACACGTAGTTGCGAGGGTGCTCCCCGCGGATGTTCAGGGAGTTGGCCTTCTTCCGGAGAACCGTTTCGATGTGCTGGTG
>DWKL01000103.1:0-25054 GCA_018249415.1 Phareas burnsi | reverse complement strand
TACGATGTTTTCTTTCACCGTTAAAGCAAGTGACAATTGATTTATAACACGCACGTAACTTCAAGAAATCAGAGGTGCGTGCGGGGTCCGAACTCCGCACCCCCAGTGTGTGAGTCCGGAATCTTAACCATTAGGCTGTCACTGCTTCTAGACCTAGTGCAGAGTCTAGAGTAC
Source organism: Phareas burnsi (assembly GCA_018249415.1). Classification (NCBI taxonomy): domain Eukaryota; kingdom Metazoa; phylum Arthropoda; class Insecta; order Lepidoptera; family Hesperiidae; genus Phareas; species Phareas burnsi. The sequence continues at coordinate 24,880 of DWKL01000103.1, read as the reverse complement.
GAGTATAGATAAGACTCTTAATTGGTAATAATATTCCATTCAATGAGTTGGTGAACTCGCCGCGACCAGCAGTGACTAAAACCAATCAACGTAGGTGTCATTTACAAACACTGCCCATTGTAGTTACCTATTTATCTACCTTATTGTTTATGTAATGTGAGCATGAGATAATAGTTATGAACGCTCGACCTAGTACGCAGCTCACTAGCTGCATAAACAACTCAAATGTATATAAAGTAAAGTATTTATACAAATGCTGATTAGTATTAGATAGTATGATGAACATTCTGATCGGTTGATACAAGTGGGGCGCACGAGACTACGGGCTCATCGAAATTATTTTAAAAATCTACTAATCCATCATCATCACTATTATGTAAGCATATTTATATGTAATCTCGACGTGACTACTTGTGATGCCAGAAAAAGAAGTTAAATGTCAGTATTTCAAAAACTATCTCAGCTATTATTTGTTTTAACAAATATGAATGGATCCAAAACTGCTTGGGACTGTTACGGAAGCATATAGGAATCAGGGCGAAACGACAACTCACTTGAATGAGCTGATCATGGCAGACATTTCCCGTGAAGAACGTTTGACGATCTGACACGAAGCCTTTGATCTCTGTCTCCTCTACTTCCTCTCCGTTCAACGTTAATACTCTGAAAAATAAGATGTTCATTTTTTAATTCCACGTCATTTAAAAAATAGCAGAACCTGACCTAAGTTATATTCTTATTCTATGATATTTTTTAAATAATATTTCCATACTCGACATCAGGCTTGCAGTTAAGTAGTCGCTACTATCGTAGAACATCAAAGGACAGGAATATCACACAAGTGGAGGGTGGCGGCTGGGGGGGAATCATAATATAAACTAAAATAGAATCACTCCCTTTCAGAGTGATTTTGAATATTGGACCTAAGGGACTAACTCCAAGGTAGGTGACAGGGTCTTCTTGTAATGATGTTTTAATGCAGTCACATTAAAAAAAATGGAGAATCCTTCATTATTCCGGAGGCTGCGCCGCCACATATTTTTTTGCTTTATAACAGTGTTAGAAGCAGCTGTCTTCTGGTTTGGAGGGTATGGTAAGGAAGAAATGCTTACATGAGGTACTCCAATTAGTGTCCAGGGGAGTAGTGCAGCTGTGGTAGACCTCAGGTGATTGCGAATTTACTTGGCGTTGATTACAAATGTCCATGGGCGGCAGTGACCACTTGCTTATTTGCTACTTCTATGCTCTAAAAAAGAAACGTACCTTCATCTTAATTCAAGACTATCAACAAAAAACAATCTCCTCAGCAACCTGAAATCTTGTCACGGACTATAATATATATCAGGAACAAAGGAATAGGGACAAAAATGTTTCTGTAGTATTTTTATAACGACCCACGAGGTGCGGCGGCAACCATATCGATCTAACACGCAGAGGATTCTGAGTTCGAGTCCCGGCTAGGCGAATAACTAAATGATGAATTTAGATTTCTATTCTGGATCTGGGCGTTTGAGTATTTATCTTTTTATGTAGTACTATAATTCGACCGCGGAGGCACCACCGCCCTCACAATCCGCTATGAAGCAATACTTGTCTTATAGCACACACTTAAAGCGAGGCAACCATCTTAGTCCTCCGGAGTCGTGACGCATCTACGTACGACCTCAGATAGTATGTCAGTTCTGTTTGAGGTTACATGTAGATGACCACGGGCTGCAGTGACCATATACCATAAAGCGGGGTGCACGCTCGTAAAAAAAAATAATCCTAATGTTGTGCTTTAAGTGAAACAAGTGTTATTTTTTATATTTGAAGAGTGGCAAACGAGCGTGCAGGCCACCTGATAGTAGGTGATCAATGCAGCCCATGGACACCCACATCTAATTTCAAACAAATCTAAAGTTATCTTCGAGGTTGGACGTAGATATGTTACTACTCCTAAGAACTAAGACGGTCGCCTCGCTATATGCGTGCCCGACAACTGTATCTCTCCAACCGAAACGCAAAAACTGCTTCACAGCGGATTATGAGGCGGCGGTGGTAATGCTCCGGACGAGCCATAGTTCCACCAGCTACCAAATTATCATTACCTGGTCTGGCCCACGAAGGCGAGCACGAGCGTGTCGTGGTGCGGCGAGTCGGGCGCCAGCGTGAGCGCCCACATGCCCTTGATGCCAGGCAGGTCGATGGACGCCTGCTCCTGGATGCCGATGCCGTTACGGATGATCCGCAGCGAGCCCATCTTGAACGCACCTGATGGGCGGCGATTGTCGATGTTATCATATTTCCTATATTTATCATATATCGGGCATGCGCTCACGATTCCAATATTAACCCCATATAGATTGATTTGCTACACGCATACATACTAGTGATTTTTATTCACAAATAGAAGGTTAACTTCAAGTAAATACTTCTAACCTAACATGAAAAATGACCGTTGGATTCAGAAAGCACAGGACCGGTTGGAATAGCACCGATTAGGGGAGGCCTATGTCCAGCAGTGGACTTCAAAAGGCTGATGGATGGATGGATGGATAAAAATGACGAGCTTACATAAAACCTATCTTCCCGTATTGCAACATAGCGTTCCATACTACATATTACATACGGACAGGGAGCCGGCCACGGGAGGGTCGCCCGCTGCCCGTTCGCCGGCACCGCGTCGCACTACAATACTACTACTGGTCTTCCTGTCCGTTCAATTTTATAAAAGTTTATAGTATGGAATGCTGTGTTACATTATTTCATACATAAAAGGATAAATTTCCAAGAGTTCTTGCTCATTGTTCATGTTACTGCTCCCTTATAGAAGGAAGCATTGTGCAAAATTTCATGCTACTAAACTCACTGGTTTCTACGCCTTGTTTGTTAGTTAGTTTTAGAATTTTAACTATCAATAGACATTGACAAAACAAATAAAAATCACTAAATATAACCATTCCATTACTATTAAGAATGGCAAGGATGAAACCATAGTCCTGTAATGTTATGGGGTGACTCTTCAACGACAAAGCATATTACTTGATAAACAACTTTCATTACGTGGGCCTGCGTGGCGCAGCGGTAACCATATCAGGTTCACATGCCGGGGGTTCAGGGTTCAATTTCAGTCAGGCAAACATCTAAATGACGAATTTAGATTTCTCCTTTCTGAGTCTGGGTGTTTGTGTATGTCCAAGTCACCCACAACACAGGGAATTCTAATGTGGGGATATGGGTGTAAAAACGTTATTTATTATTATTATTATGTTAGACATTTTAACTACATTCAAGAATACATCCCGCTGGCTTAGTTTCGTACATTAGACGCTCCTTTAGAAACTTTGGCGAACTATCAAGCTTATTCTTCAAGATGTTTTCCTTCACGATTAAAGCAAGTGATCATTTAATTTTAATTTTTAATAGACTTTTTAAAGTTAATGAGAATTTTGCATAGATGTTTCTATTGTAACATTTGTAACACTTGAAGCTGAACTTACCGGAGCAAGTGATGAGCTGGTTCTGTCCCTGGCGCTCGAGGTCCACTACGCACATGTCCACGATGGGCGCGAGGCTGGTGAAGGTCTCCATGGGCTGCACGTACTGGTTGCCCTCGTCGCGCGAGGCCGACAGGCGCACCAGTGCAGAGTCGCCCAATCGAGACCCGATGAACACCACCCCGTTGTCCAAGTACGTCATGCACTCCGGCATCGGGATGTCACCTGCAATTGCCCAATTTGTAAAGGTTATATCTGCAGGTTTCTGGAAAGGTTTTTTCTTCAGAAGACAGACTGACTGATCCTTAATTGACTATATTGTATGACATTAAAGTACAAAACGAGCATGCAGTCCACTTGACGGTAAGTGGGCACTGCCGACCATCTTATCGAAGGCCTTACGAGCGGCTTGAAAACATTCGAGACGGGTTGGTCAATCCGTATCTTCCTCCACCAATCCCCATTGAAGTACCGTAGTGGAGCAAGTTCCAGACCTCCTACAGTTGCAGAAGCGTTCCCAGCAGTGGGAAGTAAAAAGGATTGCAGCCAATTAAATATACATAAATGACACCCACCCAGCAGCTCCACTTTGAGATCCTTGACGGCCTGCGTGCCGTCCATCTTCTCCTGCAGCTCCAGCAGCAGCATGAACAGCCGGCCCGAGATGTCGCCCAGCAAGTACCGCAGCCCGCGTGTGTCAACCCGACAGTAGCAGTTGATCGGTGTCAGCTGGACAAGTTGGAATGTATGCAGCGTGAGATTATATAAATATAATTGACTTACTATCAAAACGTCGTTGAGTCTGAGCTCAAAATTATCCGAATTAAAAGAGCGACAAAACGAAAAAAGGCCACCAATGAAGCGCCAGTGGTACCTTCGACCACTTGGTGGCAGACAGCTCCCACGAGAGCTACCGGGGCGGCGTCCTCCGACGATCTAGAGAACGACTGCTAACCCGAAAAGTAATACCGAATCTTAGGCACTCTCTAAATGGCTAATTAATGGCCCATTACTTATATTATGTTTTCACATTATGTTATAATATTTTAATCAATATTGTGGTATTCTAATATTGTAGAGGTATTAACCTCCTAGCGAACACGCCCGGGAAAAGAGGGATATCAAGTTCTCAACAAACTATTGCATTACAAACAGTGTGGTTGTGTTCCCTCCGGAGTTAACCAGTAAGGGTTCCTACTTTTTTTGTAAAGATTACATACCTTTATCTGTGGAGGTGCCACTGCGACGTAGCTTTGGCCATCATGGTATACTATACACTCCTGGCCTATAACAATAGCCCCTCCTACAAAAAATACATATTTCATAATTACAACCATAAACCACATGAAACCATAATAAAAAAAACTCATCATCACAGTTTGACACGCAGAGGATACTGGAATGAATCGCTGGGCAGACATCTAAATGACCAATTTAGATTTCTATTATCTGGGTAACATCTTTGTGTGTGTACATTATATTTACGGCAAAGGGAATCCTAGTATGAGGCTATGAGTGTAGAAAGTGTAATTTTTTATAATAAAAATATTTTTTTTTTTAACAATTCAGTCTGTGTACTAACTGACCTGTGGTATGGGGATAAATATCTAATTACTGATTGGATAAAGGCACGCCATTAATTAATGCGTGCATTTATTACAGCTTGAGATATCCATTTCAATTACAGTATAAGAAAGTTCAGTAGAATATAAAAGAAATAAAATATAAAAGAAACCAGCATAATATAATACAAGTTTCCTTCGTAGTTACAGGGTTCAATTTTCTGACACAATTTTATGTTGCAATTTGCAAATTATTACCCTGATATAATTTATTCTAATGTGCATACCTAGTGGACTTGGCACTGGGATAAGTATACTCGCTTCAGTCTCTACATTGTCTTGCTTCCAAGGTATCTTAGTGAACTCTTTATCTTTTAAATTAATTTCGTGAGTCTGGAAAAAATAATTTTAAATAAACCATAATTGATAAAGTTTGATTCTTAGAATACATAAAGATTTAGACAAAAAGTTGAGATATAGTTAGTGCTGCAATATTTAAACATACCTTTATGTGCCTCCCGTTGAGATCTTGGTGAATTAATATTAAAGTAGGATTCGCACAACCATGTAAAAATTCTAAATCATAAACATTCAATTCTTCCAATCTGTAAGAGATAAAATTATTCAATGATTATTCAATACGTTTTTGTCTCTGTATGCCAGAAAATTGCAATGTTTTGTTGCTATTTCTGAAAACAGTTCAATTCTGAGTAGTGTTAGTAAGGATTGTGGGTATGTATTTATTTTTGTCTTTACGATATGTTTGCATTGCTATAGTCCTCAGTACAAAAGAACTGTGGAACATTGTTGGAACAAGTCCGGAGTAACTACATAGCTCCCATCCCACTGCGATAATTGTGGTAACATTATGAATGCAGCCAGCCATGGAGATCCTCCATCCTCAAATGTAAATATAACTTATTTGTTAACCGAGAAATACCTTAAACTAGCAGCTTTCAGCTCAGTAGAATCCTTATCCAATGGTATAATCTTAAACAATCCATCATATAGCCTCAAACCTATGACTCTTGCTTGTGGGTCAATGACGGCTAAGATTCCATTCTCAGAGGGTTTGCCGATGCGATCGGCAACATTGCCATGTGCCTTAGTGACCACTTCCAATTCATTGTTCGGCCCCAACCTCCATTCCAATATCATTGCATTGTATCTTGAAGTCAGTATGAACACAAGATCCTTTTCCTCGTACTGTAAAGGAATTATTTATATTACTTATTGTATTTTAAAATGGTTTTATCAGGAGCTCAAACATTACAATTAAAGTTATTTTCTACACTCATAGACCCATAACGGTGTTATTTATGTCAGGGGTGCCATTAACACACGCAAAGGCGAATATCCTCGATAGGGTAATCCACCTGTAAGTGGGAAATATTTCTTGAACATTAGTTTTATGTATTTTCTCCGATTTAAGTACTTTTTTTAGTATGCTTTCCACATAACCACTTATATAAATTATGAAGTGATAAAGAAAATTGAACAGCCTGCCAAATTCTATTATTTCAGGCCAAGTTATAAATCAATTGAAAAACAGATACAATAATTATGTAAAATATTAAGAGGAGACATCTAAGCACAAAATGTAGTCAATATTAGTCATGAGATTGTCTGGTTATTATGAATAAATATTTCCATCTAGGAACTGTAGTAGTTAAATGAGACTCACTGGAGGTCGAAATAATTTCATCTTGGCCACTCTTCCATAGAGTCCCACTTCCTTCATAGGACGCAGACCCTCAGGTGTCACCAAGTACATTTCCAAACGGTTCACCTTTGCTACGAGAAGGTTCAGGTCGGTTGGTGATGTGAAATTGCCTAAAATTCAGAAACAAAGATATTTAAAGAACACATCTTATTTTATTGTAACAATGATTCTACTATGCAGACTTGAGTTTTTAAATTATTACATGAGATCACTGGATTTTGGTGGAGAGGAGTAAACTGTTATTAGATGTAAAGATTTCCCCTTTTAAAACTGACATCAAAAATGTTTTCAGCTGTTTCTAAGATAAGCATCTAAATTATTAAAAAATTGGTTATTGAGTTTTTACATTATTTAAATGAACATATCAGCTGAGGAAACAACAAATATTTCACACAGTTTAATTTATTTGTATAAATATTCCCCATAAATATTTCTAAGGAAAAAAATTTAATGAAATTGCTTAATTGCTATGATTGAAACTACAAGTTATCTCACCTTGACATTAAAATGCATTGCCTGATGATTTAATCTGAATTAATAATCTCGCTTGATTCCAGGTGACACTGACCAAGATTTTTAACATACTATTATACTAGATAGAACATCCCTTCATAGTTCAAGGCGCTTACTCTAATTTTTGTTCTTAAACAGAAGTCTTAAACTATTGTGTCCCATCTTAATCCTCAAGGTTAGCAACATATTTGTGGCCAACCTCAGATAGGCTTTAATTCTATTAGTATCTGATTACAGGTGTCTATGGGGAGCAGTGACCACTTATCAATAGGTGGACTATGTGGTGGTCATGCCATCAATACTTTTATGCAATACAAAAGTTGTTTAAGTTTCACATCAGAAATTTTGGTATGTGTTTAAACATTAATTTCACAGATACGTACTTTCACTAATTAAATCTTTATGCGCATAAAAATCACGTACTTTTTACTAACAAAATTCAATGTGTATTTTATCAATGTTTATGATTACAATTTTAACCAAAACAAAGTAATTTCTCTTGCTTAACCTATAAGATAAAAATTGTTTTGCTTTTTTGGTATCTATTCCAATAAGTACTCTTAAATTTACAAACATAATATATTCCCATGTTACATTATAGTATTTATTACTTTATTGTTAAAATAAGACAAGAAAAATCGATTTTCAAACCAACATCACTCTCAATAGGTGGTTTTGCACAAACTATTTTGCAATGAAACGTAGTTCGTTTCAAACTATTTACGGAATATATTGTGATTTTAATAGTAATTCGTATTTTAGAGAAGCGGACGGCGGGTTATGGTTTAAATCGATGAACAAAGTCTAAAATAGCCTTATGCTATATACTATTAGAGTTAACCTCATCGCAATATTAGTTCACATCTCTTACCAGTGATACATGCTGTTACAGCAGTTGCTTTCTGGGCAGTCACAACGTAATGGTATGCCATAGTGGAAATCTACAAATTAACTTATTCAATAACACCAATTCTTTATTTATATTTCACCGACACTATTCTTATACGCCGCCTGCCTACACAATTTTTATTTAATTTAGTCTATGTTTGTTTGCAAAGATTATTTCAAGTTACAGATGATATATCAACGAGTACAGACTACAGATAATAGTACAGAGAATAGTTTATGGCAAACGCTTCGCATCCCATGCAAAGTATTTGTCTATGTTCCATGTTTTATATCAAATAATATATAAGATATTTTATATCCATTGCAGAAAAGGAAAAGAATATTAGTATGTAACGAGGGCTAGTTTCAAGTTTCAATGTTTCAAATAAATGTATATAGGTACGCCCAAGTTTATGCTACTTTTTTTTTTATGTTCGAAGAGTAGCAAACGAGCGTGTAGGCCACCTGATGTTAAGTGGTTACTGCGACCCATGGACACCTACATTTAACCTCAAGCAAAAGTGAAGTTCTGTCTGAGGTCGTACATAGATGCGTCACTACTCCTGAGGACTAAGATGGTCGTCTCGCTTTGTGCCTGGCAACCGCACCTCTCCAACCGAAACACAAAAACTGTTTCACGGCAGATTATGAGAGCGGCGGTGGTGCTTCCCTGGACGAACTATAGTTCTACTACCTTTTAAAATTGTGTCACCCCTTTATTTGGATCGGGCATAAGATTTTATCGCTAGGTATAAACATGCCAGACACAGGAGGGGAATAGGAATGTATTATTGACATCGAAGCCTATCAGTCGCAGTTGAGATTTTAACGTTTGAATGGACAATACCAGGCGTCATGCAGTGATGTAAAAATAAAATTACGTATTTAATCTAGTCCGCGCCAAACTTTATGACCGCTCTTAATATTGTGCCAGTCTCGATTTTCGTTTACGCATAAAGAAGTAAATGCCGGCATTTTGAGTTTTTTATTCAGACTATTATAGACTTCTTAGTTTGTTGCAGAATGTGGTTCCGTCCTGTTATCCTGGGTGACATTTAAATATGTATTGCGCGCCCGGGCAGTAAGGCGAATACTCTTTCCCTCTACTCTCCGAACATACAAAATTGATCACGGATAATACTAATTAACTTATTTTGTTAAAGGTGTTCTACTCCCAATAGGTATCAATTAACTTGTGATAGAGTATTGCAGAAATGTCTTTAAATATTTTGGATTTTAATTAAAACATCATAATAACATGGCATCTAAGCATTTTTTCTTTATTTTTAATACTATTAATTATGTACAAAACAGTTATTAAAGAAACTATTAAATCAGTCTTGATATTTGCTCGGTGGCACACTTTCGAACAGGACCTGAGTTAGGAATGTGAATTTACCTGAAAAAGAAGCATAACATATATTAGATAAGTTAAATAATAAATGTTCTTTAAATATTACCAGGTCAAGCTGGCGTGGGAAGCGTTGATTTGATGAAATGAACGAAATAAAAGTAGGCTCGATAATAAATATAGAAGAAGAAATTCAAGTTCAGTGTCCAAATTAGTGATGGAAATGCATAAATATTTGCAAATATATATTTTTTCTTCCTTTCTTTTATTTTCCTTTTTTATCTCATTGCTATTGGAGATAGCAATATAGACATTTTTCTATTTCTCTTCTAATAACTTTCTACTGCAGTAGCAACAAAGACAATCTAATTATATGTATTATTTAGCAGAAGGATGTTTGATGATGATGGATGTACATGGGGTAATACATGTATTTTTTATTTGCAAGAGTGGCAAACAGCGCACCACTTGATGTTAAGCGGTTACTGCAGTTCTGCAACAAGACTGAAGTCGTATCTGACCTATAGAATTAGAATATACTATTAAAAAAAATCTTAATTCTCTGGGGCAATGGTAGATGCGTTGCTCTCCCTGAGGACCAAGACGGTTGTCTCACTTGTAAGTGTACCCGGCAGCCACTCCTCTCCAAGCGAAATAGGAATTGTTTCACGGTTTGCGAGGGCGGCGGACGTATCTTCCCGGTCGAACTACAGTTCTACCACCTATAAAGATATATTAGACAAGTTATACTTACGCAAAAGAGCTCTGGGCGTGAACTTGTAATACACGAACAGAGTGTACACGATAACACCCATCACGATGAACGCGATCGCCATCAGGTATTTAACGGAGGGGTCGTGCACTATCGGCAGTATCGACAGGAACACCGCGACCAGCAGCACGAAGCATGGCACCGCGGTGGGCACGCGGTAGGGCCGGGGCCGGCTCGCCTGCGTCCGCCGCAGGACCAGCAAGGCCACCATGGCCAACCCGTAGAAGAACCACAGGAACCAGCTCGCGAAGTCGATCAGAGTTTTGATGTTGCCCACCACGATGAATATAGATGTTAGGATTGCCTGTAACGAAAATAAATAAATCAAGTTGTTGTTTACAGGGAGTGCACATTGTGATATATTTTTTTATAAAACTTTGAAACGTTGTCTATGTACATGTGTTTAACGCTAAATAGAAAACTTTAACAGTAAGTCAGAAGCGATAGCCTAGTCGTTAAAATTCCGGCTCTCACGCTGGGTGTCCGAGGTTCAAATCCAGCACGCACCTCTAATTTTTCGAAGTTATGTGCGTATTTAAAATTAATCATCACTTGCTTTAGGAGTGAAGGAAAACATCATGAGGAAATGCACACATCTGAGAGTTAGTTCTTGAAGATGTATGACGCACTATTACTGATCCGCACTTGGCTAGCGTAATTGCCTAAGGTCTAACCCAGGATCCTGTGATCCGCGGACCCCACAGATCTAACCAAGAGGGTCCGCAGGCCAAATAAAAGTTAATAACAGATTCTGCATCAGATACACGTGAATTTGAAATAAACATATGAAAGCGATTTTTTGTATTACTTACAAGGGTCCGTGAATCATAGTAAGGTGAGGCTAGGGGTCCGCACTAGATAAAAGGGTGGGAATCGCTGGTGTAATCCTGTCATTCTGAGAACAGTGTCCAGCAGTAGGACAGTAAAGGTTGTAGCTTATGAAGGAATTCGTGCCAGCCTGTCTAGGCAATTCGGTTTCAACAAAATGATTGGTAAAGTGAGAAACTCACCTGAAACGCTACGGCAGGGGCTGGCGTCAATCGTTTAACATTCACGTAAGAGAACACTTCTAGCATATGGCCACCGCGTGCGGCTGTGTAGCAAACCCTGAAAGGAACAAGAGAAATAAGCTTACTCACAAAATGTATTTATTTTTTATGCGGAAGCACGTAAGATTTGTTAGTTACAATATTTTTCATAATTCTATTGCCGGATCGGAACACGGCCACTTTTAAAGGAATACAGTGGTTATGTTAGTTTAAATTAGGTTAAGTTAGCAGCGGGAGATTAATGGGTTGATGATGATGAAGTAATATACATACATACATATATATAATTTTGATAGGTGATAAAAATATAATTCGCCCGGGGACGTACCACCGCCGCCTTTATAATACGCCGTGAAGCAGTTTCTGTGTATCAGTTATTAAGGTGCGATTGCCGAGCACACTTACAGCGAGACGACCATCTTAATCCTCAGGAGTAGTGGCGCAACTACATACGCCCTCAGATAGAACTTCAGTCCGGTTTGTGGTAAAATTTAGGTGTCCATGGGTTAGATTGACCACATAATATTACGTAACCTGCATGTTCGTTTGATACTTTCAAACATAAAACAAAAAAATATATATTTATATAAATTGAGTAATATTTACATATTACATAATACTAATATTTATATATTACATAATATTGGTTAAAATCGACTTCACCTGGTAACACCAAACTGCACGCTCATCGCACAGCCGAACGTAGCGATGGCGACGCCGAGCGGCACGAGCACGCTCGCGGGCCCGAGCACGCGCGTGCCGAACGCGACCGCCACCGCCGGCACCGAGACCATCTCCGCTCGGCTCAGCACCGTCATGTACGCCACGTTCATGAACACGTACAGCCCCGTTATCAGCGGCACCGCGATAGAGATGCTCAGGGGCACGTTGCTGCAAAATAATAGCGCTATCGTGAAGCAATTACACGTAGAGTCACCGACCTAACGATCGAGATGCTCAGGGGCACGTTACTGCAACGAAATAGCGCTATCGTGAACCAATTAGCGTCGAAGTGACCGACATATCGATCGAGACGCTCACGGGCACATTGTTGCAACAAAATAGCGCTATCTTGAACCAATTAATGGCAGAGTCACCGACATAACGATCGAGTTGCTCAGAGGCACGTTGCTGCAACACAATAGCGCTATCGTGAACCTATCAGCGGCAAAGTCGCCGACATAACGATCGAAATGCTTAGGGGCACGTTACTAGCTACTACGTTAGCCTGGAAATTACCCAGAGCAGCGAAAATAAGGAGCGGTTGAATTGAGGGCGGTTGCACAAAGACCACAATGTTATAAAAGTTACACTGCTCAGGTCTGTAGGTAAAACAGTTATAGTTACAGTGGTTAAAGGTTAAGTCAGTTAAAAATTACACTACACCATAACATCTGTGGAATAACATACTCATGACGTGTAATGTGTCTCTGTACAGGGCGGCAAAGATTACTTTTTTCCGGAGCTGCCAAATAGCTAGATCGGGCCTACCTCGAGTAAGCTGCCACACCGTTCAAACCAGAACATAACATATATAATGGTATAATGATAACTAACATCCCCGGATTGATGATTTCCTCAGTGACAACAGTGACGCTGTTCCATCCGTCGTACGCCCACAGCCCGGAGTACAGGGCTAGGGCGATGCCGCCAGGGTTAAACGTACTCCCTTCAAACCCTTTGTTCAGGTGCTCTGTGTTGCCTGTGAACAAAAACAACGGTTAAGAACTCCGTTGGTTTAAAAGTTAAGGTAAACGATGACTTACTGGGTAAGGGTTTGTGAGTTATATGTCAATTAATTGTAATAAATGCAATTACCAATTAAGTCATTGAACTTTAATTAAATTGCAAATTAAGCGAAAGGACAACGTTAGAATCATCAAGATTGCAAATGACCACGGGCGAAAATTAAAAAAAAACGTGTATTCCTTAATTAAATGTTCATTTCATTTTATTTAAGCCCATTTTCATCAGTCTGCTACCTATCTACTCCTAGGGAAATCGTACGTTACGTATAGTCTGTGCCAAACTTTATGGCCCTTCAGGTATTAGCACATTTGATTACGTAGTACATTTTAGGGGGCAACGAGTGGAGAGTGGTAAGGTGGGGTATGCTCGAAAACCCACTACGGACCGTACATAACATGCCTTAAAAAAATGTAAACCAAAATAGCGGCTTTACTGTTCGCCATTTCCATTTTCCTTAAACATCATAGATATCGAGCGAGATGCAAATAATAAAGTCATTTCAAATAATCTTTGTTAACACAAGTTGTAACATGCCAAGTATACACTCGCGCAATGTTCAGAGGGGTCATCAAGTTTGGCGCAGATTACTTAAAGATTTATTCTATTACATTAATATTAAGATGTTCAGATACCTTTGGCGATTTCATAGATTCCTCCCCCTATGACGATAAGACAGGCGAATACTTTACATATTCCAAACACATTCTGCACTTTCACAAACAGCTTCACACTGGTGATATTGATGTAGGTCATTATAACTACAAAGAAAGAATATATATATTAAAGGTACAATTTAGTATGGTTCAACTGTAATGGCATTATTTACAATAAAAACCTATTTTTGCTTTATAAGCATGGTCTAGCAGTGTTCCAGATTACAACTTTGATTTGATTGAATGAAACACGAGCATTGCAGGTATGGTACATGACATAACACGTGTATTTGCATGCATCATCATGCGTGCATCACGCGGGATGCATGCATGCATCAAGAGACCATTAACGTAAGAAGGACTGTATGCTCAGCCGTTATAAAAAAACACTTTGGATTTCTATGTCATGAATATTGGGAATAACTTCTTTTTATATTTGAAAAGTGGCAAACGAGCGTTTAGGCCACCTGAGAAGTTCAGTCTGTCAGTTCAGAAAACTGAAGTTCTATATGAGGCCATACGTAGATGCTCTTGAGGACTAAGATGGTCGCCAGGCTGTAAGTCTGTCCGGATAATCTCCAACCGAACCATAAGAACTGTTTAACAGCGGATTATGTGGGCTGCAGTGGTACGTCCTTGGACGAACCACCATTTTACCATATATAAAACTTTTCTATGCTTATATATGCATATATGTTCAATATTACAGAAATAAATGAATCACATTTTAACTTAAACAAAGATGAAAAGGAAAACAGTTACGATTTTAAATAATTTATTCTTATAAAATGTGTGAACAAATTTACAAAAAAAAATTATTATAATTTTGGTTACTTCATTTGAAAAATAATTGTTTTATAAAAGAGCTAATTTAACTTCCATTTTGTTGTATGGATTAGTGGTAACAATGTTCATATCTTTCAATAATTCTATTATACAATATGTTTCTTGGGTGATCTGAATATATTGACTGGTGCCCTCCCGTGAAGAGTTCTCTTGTTGCATGAGTTGCTAAAACAAACAAAAAACTTACAGAAACAAAGATTTTTTTTGCAATAAATAGAAATAAACAGATATCTTATTAACAAAAAATAAAAGCAAAATTGAAACTTTTCAATGAAATATAGAACTGCCTTCGTAATCACTATAATTTAAGTGGAATGTTGGTTGTCATATAGATTGTTTTGAAGTTGCCACTTTAAAACTACTCCTAAGTTCTTAAATGATTGTTTCTTAATATATTGTAATATGACAATATTACAATATATACAAAATAGTTTAATGAATCACAATTCAGTAATAACATGAGTATCAAATATTGTACACTCAGGTGAATTGACAACCTCCTCTTTTCTAAAGTAAGTTACAAATATCAGAGTCTCTTATATTTGTGATATAACAACATGTGTTTCTATATCTTTAAAGAGTCAGACAGACAGTCATAAAACAACACGAGCAAAAGCTCATAATTACTATTATATTTTCTAACATGACGTCATATACTATGCCATAGCTACACTTATAGGATTTTTTTCTGTGAAGAGTAGCAAACAAGCATGCAGGTCGCCTGATGTTAAGTAGACACTGCAGACACCCATGGACATTCACATTTAACCTCAAAAAGAACTGAAGCCCTATCTGTGGTCGCACATGACTGAGATAATTCCATCGCTGTATGTGTATCCAGCAACCACATCTCTTCAACCGAAACATAAGAATTTCTTCACAGTGAGCGATAAACTATAGTTCTAATACGTATAATAATTAAGTAACTATGTCTATATAATCAAGATGCTGTATCCATCTAACACACCCCTTTAATATAAATGCCTGATGAGCCAGGAATCAAACCTGGAAAGCTCTAACTCTCAGACCGACATAGTGACTGCTGCACAACATGAGGTACCTATATCTAAATGATAAAATGTTCTTTTGGGTTTGGGTGTTTGTGCACTTGTCTTTATGTCATGGTACACACTAGACAGATAACCATAGTATAGCTCTAGGTATAGTAAGCAAGTGATAAACAATTTCTAATAGTGCCAAATTCGAACCCCAGACAACCAGGGTGAGATGAGGGAATCTTAACCACTAGTCTACCACTGATTGCTATCGCTGCTGCCATTATCACATGGGATACATAAATAAAAAGGATTTTTACGAAAGTAAATGGTCGGGTTACTTTCTTTCTGAAACTCAAACACCATTTGTAACAACGAAGTATCAAACATTTTATCTAGCTTTTATATGGTACAGTTTTAATTTTTTTAGCCACTCCTATAAATATCTTTGTGACGTTATATGTATAAAGAACTTACTCCTAATATGTCAGTGACCACATCACTATTGTTGGGGAACATAGACTGAATGAGTCCGTGCAACTCATTCTTTAACAACTGGAAGGTCTCTTTAGCTTTTTTCAATTCTTCTGGACTGACTACCCTCGTCTGCACTCGTGGCTTTGCTAATGCTTCCTTTGCAGTTTTTATTAGGCTGTTTAACCTGGAAGATACAGTCAAAGACCTTATTAACACTTAGACCGCGACAGTTAATATACGAAACAATCATTCCATGCGATGCGCAATACAATAGGCGTGTTTTTGTATGGCAGCACGCACCGTATGCGTGTGAGCAGCACTGGTGTCTCAGACAGTAAAACACGACAGGTGCGTTTGCCACATCAAAGTGTTAAAAAAATAACATAATATTTATGAAATGATAATCAGTGTCAAATTTTCATGACCATTATGCAGGTTCAGGAAGGTAATCTTATAGTATCTTTACAGAGTGTGTCCAATGTGAAATTCATTTAGGTAGTTAATTATAAACATGGTTACATAGAAAACCATAGTAACAATGTTAATGTTAAGACTATATTCTTATTATAAATGTGATATTGTCCCATTCGGTGCAGTTAATTACATTATGTCATGTTACATGTACCATAAGTCAGAAAGCCCTGTGTATGTTTGTGTTATACACATACATATATAACACACAGATATATAACACAGATCAGACTTGAACAATATAAATATAAAATGTCATACCACATAATATGTATGAATCATGTTAAATGTAACTTGTACATTTAAGACAATTTATATAGGCAGTAAGCAGAGCATACATTTCCACGACTTGGCTCTGACCCTTTTTATGTTGCACTGTTGGGCATGGACCTCTTCCCAGAATCGGAGAAGGCAGAGAACATACTCCACCACACCAATGCGGATTGGTGGAGATATGGGTTAGTGGCCAACTTGTGACAAATGTTTTGAAACCGCCCACAAGTCCTCTGATAAGGTTTGACAACTGCTATCCGATATATGAAGAAATCTGTGTCCAGCAATGAAACACAAAAAGAGTTGTATCCATACATATGCGCTAATATGTATAATAATGTACCTTTCAATCTCCCTGTCGACATCATAGATAGATCCTCTTGTATAAGCTATCAAGTCATCCACTTCATCAGTTCTCTGTTTCATTTCGGCCAAGTATTGAGTCGTAATTAAATTGCTATCTGTTGTAACTGGGGTATTTGAGTTTAGAATATCTGTACGTAAGCCCTCGATGTAGGAAAGTGCTTTTTCGGACACGTTATTTGGCGATATGAAAGCGTCTAACCGTGAGTTTACTATAATGTTGCATGTGTCCATACAACGCATCTGAACATTTTTGATTTCGCGCGACAGTGCTTCTTTTGTTTCAGTATTATTCGTATTTGACATCCTGAAAATAATCTGATACTTTGTTATCATTGTGATGATGGGAAGCTCTTTCCAACAACCAACTTCAACGAGTTGGAAGTCGATTTATAAAATGTAATGTAAAATGTAACTTCATACTTACATGGTTTCTGGATAAAACTTCACATTACACTGTATTTTAAGGTAAAAAAAATATCGTGTAACATTTAATTGACACAACAGTATCGTTTATTTATTTTTGGTTAAATTGCATGGTAAATCAAACAACAAACAGTCTAAATTTCGTTTGACGTTGACAGATATACGTTTGACTTTGATTGTGAGACCATAGAGGTTTTTACTTCTATAGTAAGCCAAAGTGTCAAAATTAAATAGCCATATATGATAAATATTACGATCATAAAGGTTGACGCATATTACAGGCAAGATGTAATACCTCTAGTATAGTAGCGTCGTCTATCAAACGTCTAGCGATTCAATAAATGTAAAACGTATAAAAGAATTTATTACCGTGGACAATACACGATTTAAGATAAAGAAGTGTTCATAGCATTTGGTAGCTTGTACAATCCACGTTGCTTAATTTACAATGTTAAGCAACGTCGACCGCGGTTGTGAGTTGGATGGATAACCGCTAGAGGTTAAATTTCATGCGCACTTACTAACTTACTTAATGTACGTTAGATTCGATCCCGGCAGATAATAGAATTTTATCAGATAGAATAATAATGACCCGACACCAATTGGACCGACACACATTGGAGTAACTGGATGGATTATATGTACTTTTCCTCCCCGATTATCATGAATGTTAGTACCCCTTCTTGCATTTCGAAAAAATATAATTTACATTCATTTGCAATCACTTTGGGAACATTATTATATTTGGATTAACTACTTACATAGTGCAGATAAGGATGTTAATTTCACAGCAGTAGCTTTGTAGTCTGGGTGTAAATCTGTCGTAAATGGCTGTACCGCATATTCTGCAAATGTCATAACTATGACGGCTACTTCTGCAGGTCTCAGAATCATAACATAAATCCAAGCACATATAAAAGATGGCAGAGGTCCCCAAAATTTGTGCATGCTTCCGAAAGCTTCTTGGAAGTAGGAATATTCTGCTCCTGATTTACCGAGCACAGTTCCTAGCTCTGCAAATGATAGGGCTCCTGGAATGAAGTATATATCGACTTTAGTTTACTATTGGGTTTATTTATATCGGATTTGAATAACATAATGAATGATTTGAAGTATAATTAGGCATCTTACCTACACCCACCTAATAAAGATATAATTCCAGAGATTGCCCATATGATTAGACACATTCCAACGGATCCTGAATGTTCTAGAGCAGACGATGGAGAAATGAAAATGCCAGATCCTATCATGACTCCAAGAATTAAATTTACCGCCGAGAAGAGCCCCAGTTCTCGTTTTAATTTGACAGTGCTTCCGCAGGCGCTCACTCTACCGTTTTCCGTTTCGTCCATTTCTGCAGCTGCCACTTTGGCGGGCATTTTGAATTGTCTGTGAACAAAATTTGCAAATAAAGAAAAAAAAACAAAACAAATCCATAATATACTTCTAGACACGTATAACATTTGTCAATGTAATTCAGTTTTACAAAATATATTAAATATAATACGGGCAATATATTCCAATGTCGTTGAGTTTAACTCACCATACCCGACAAAAGTATAACTATTCTATTTAATGACAGAATAATAAGGATATTATAAAATACACTTGTTTACTTTACTTCTACTGGACTCATAACTTGATGGATATTGACACCATGCAATGGTAAAGCTTAGTGTCTACAAGAATACTCGACAAGTGGTCGACTACAATAATAATCGAATTAGCGGTGAACGAACTTGAACTCGTATTACAGTAAAACGACGCGTCTGATTGTAAACTACATTACAAGATTATTTAATGCTAAGGTCAGATGCTATTCTCAGACAGAAACTTTCAATTTATTTTTCTAAATGTAATCAGATATCATGTTAAAACAAAATTAAACAATTAACTGCTACCACATACAAATGTTACACAGCACAAAAATATCGCATATACCCTACATATTAAAAACCCAAAATACCAGGGATTTGGACATGGTTCAACTCCTAAAATTAGAAAGGGTAGGGATGTAAATATATTTGGGCTACTAACTAACGCTGGTCATATGCAAGACTCGGTGGACACCTAATATTTCAAACGCTTTTTACACATATAATCACAATTGATTTCCTGTGTCGTAGGTGCCATGATACACAGAGTACACGAACTATACAGACACACACAGAGTTCACGAATAGATTTAGAACAGGAATCTAGATTCATTCTTTAGATGTATGCCTGGTTGGAGATCAAACTCGGAACCCTGTGAGTGTCCGATCGATATGGTGACCGTTACGCCACGCAGCTCTTCAGGATTAAGCGTGTCAACTAATTTCTGAAAGAGTTGAATTCGTTATGCAATCTGTTAAAAATGTGTTACTAGTTCATGAGATGCCACAAGCGAACATGGAGATTATATCCGTGTCAAAAAAGATGAATCGTTCAATTAGACTCAATAAAGATAAAAATGCTATTGTAGGATGATCGTTCCAATAATTCAATATAAACGTTTTTAGAATGTGTGTTGCGTTGCTAAACTGACACTTAAGAACGATAATTGCTTCGCTAAATTGAATCTAGTCGCAGTATTTCTTGGTATTATTTCTTAAATCGTTGGAAAGTAGGCGTATGAAGCCACACTATAGCCCGTCAACATAAACTGGAAGCTGATGCAGACCGACAAAAAGCGCAAAATAGAATACCTCGACTGCTCCAATTAATTATGATAAGCAAAATAGAGGGTAAACGTTCTGGGCTTAGGAGAAAGTCGTGGCTGAAGAACATCAGGGACTGGATTGCGATCACCTCTGCCAAAGAGTTATTTCGTCTCGCAATACACAGAGGAATACCAGAAGTAACGGCAAACCGTCACGAGCGAAGGAACATCCAAAGATGGTGGAATGTAGACGTATAGTCCTTGGGTAGTAATATTTGTGATCAACACATATAATGCCTGTGCAATTTAGATTTGGTGATAGGTGTCCCTGATTGTAGAGACATTTGTTCTCAGTTGGACTGCGTCATCATTCCATTTCATATAACACCACATGTTAATTCTCTCCAAAAAAACCTGATTTAAGACTCTTTAGTATTTTAACAAAAAAGAAAAGTAGATTCTTAAAGACTGTAGACTGTAGAGTGCTAATTATAATATTTTTGGCATTATTTCTTACAGTACAGATATATAAATATATTAAAATCGTTAGACTATAAATGTTACATTAAATCGCTTTTCAATATGAATATTGATATGAAATTAAATATCAATATAAAATTTTAATAATACTTCTTTGGTGACAGTGTACTCTAAAATATGAAAATACTTTTTGCGCTTTTTTTATTGCAGTAGAATTCGTTGATATTGACCACATCTATTTCTATCTTATACAGTATTTTAGCTGTGCTGTGTTCTGATTAGAAGATTGTGGTAAGGGAGATTAACTTTTCCGTTGCGTTGCATTTTATTCTACGGGTATAGCGAAACATATGTGAACGACTTCAAGTAAGACTGCCGTCTTATATGCAAAGATGTTTTATATTATCAGACAAATATAGACAATTTTACATTACTTTTCCTGCTTAAAAATGAAAGAACCGTGAACTGTGAATCATTTCCTTAGAGATTGGGTATTTTTTTGGAGATTTTCCCCCGTATCCAAAAATAAAGTATCCATTTGCTTAATTTGTCTATGGTTTATAGAGGTTATGGACTGAACCCTCAAGCGGCGGATTATAGTACTTAAAAGATTACGATATGTTATCGAACTATTAATTGCCTTTTCATATCAGTCTGTTGCTATACAGATTTGCTATATAGAAACTTAAATACATGTTTCGGATATAAATTAGGTAATGGAAGATACTGACTTATCACCACGTGGGTTTTATCGATATTCGTAATTAGTATCTATTTTTATAGAGATATTGAAAGTAACAAACGAGCTTCTATCCATTTGATTTTAAAGAGTACACTTGGCGCCCAGTTGACCCCACGAGGCATCCTCTGCCGTCTTTAAGCTGTAATGCGCAAAAACATCATTGCTACCATTACAGGTCTGAACCCAATGCGATAGCAAGGTCTTATACATAGTGAAATATAATATATTAAGACAAGAAACTAATTAATGATTATAAGTATCTACATAACATATTACAAATATGTTATGTTTGAAGAGTAGAAAACGAGCGTGTCGCGGCGTGGGCGGCCACCTGATATTAAATGGTCAGCGCTGCCCATGGACACCCACATCCAACCTCAAACAAAATTGTACTTATATCTGGGGTCCTGTAAAATTCCGCACCCGCGTATTGAGTCTCATTTCGCATATTTTTTTGCATAAATTTTACTTCTGTTTTATTTCTCTTGTCTCTTCGTTGTAAATATTTATGAAAAACTGGGTGTGAAGGTTTTACGCATTTATGCCTGTTAGAAATTATACTTATCATAAATAAATTTTAGATTATTGCAAGTCAAGCAATGCTGTTAATTGTTAATTGTTCCGCTCATAAGAATCGTAGTTACGTAGCGTAAAACCTTCCTCACTAAATAGTTAATCTAAATCAAAAATATTTTTTCTAATCCGATTGGTAGTTCCAGAGATTAGCGCGAACAAACAAACAAACTTCTAAGCTTTATTATATTAGTATAATAGTATAGACTAATTACCATGCGAAGCGCCCGGCTTGCGTAGATCAAAACCAATCAACGAAGGCGTTAGGAAATATCGAGCGCGGTCGGAAGTTGGATGCGTGACCGTCAGTTGCTAGATTTCATGTACGCTTCCGTGCTTCAGAAGGCACGTAAAGCCGTCGGTCCCGGTTGTTACCATTGGATAGCAGTCGTAAAACTTTGTCGGAGGCCTTGTGGGTCGTTAGAAATTCGACACGAGTCGGTCACTAACCCATATCTCTACCAATCCACATTGGAGCAGTGTGGTGGAGTATGCTCTAGGCCTTCTCCAATTGTGGGGAGAGACCCGTGTCTAGCAGTGGCACATAAAATAAATTGGAACTAAACGATTGTTAAACAAGCTCAACCCTTCAACCGAAGAAAGAATTGCTTCACGGCGGATTGTGAGGGTAACAATGATATCTCCTCAGATGACCTATATTTCTACCACCTCGCTAATTTCTTTTAGGTTTTATCGCCTTTAGACAATAGTTTAATAACCGCATCTCTCTAACCGAAACAAGAATTGCTTCACGATGGATTTTTTTATGTTTAAAGAGTAGCAAAAAAGCGTGAAGGTCACCTGATGTTAAGTGGTCACTGCAGCTCAAGGATATCCACATCTAACCTCAAACGAAACTGAAGTTCTAGAGTCGAAGAAGTCGTACATAGATGCGTCACTACTCCCGAACACTAAGATGGTCGTCTCACTGTAAGTGTGCCCGGCAACCGCACCACTCCTACCGAAATACAAAAACTGCGTCACTGCTTAGTTCTTTCTAGGTTAGTTCTTTTAAGTTATCTTCAAATAATTGTTTTAACTATTTATAACTAATGTAAATATCAATTCAGGAAGTATTTAAATCGTTCAATATATTTTAATACTTTTGTTTTATTTCTGTTTGTTGTAAATATTTATGAAAAACTGGTTGTGAAGGTTTTATACATGTTAGAAATGACACTTCTCTTAAATAAATTGTAGACTATTGAGTCAAGCAAATGATTAGTCATCATCAATCCATTACTGCTCCACTGCTGGACGTGGGTCTTCTCTCAGACTGAGAAATTGGATAGGCAACCATGCTAACGAAGTGCGGATGGGTAGACTTCACACACTTGCGAGAATTTCACTGAGAACTCTCAGATGTATGTTCAATGTTAAAGTGACAATAAATCGCTAATACGCAAATAACTTCGAAAACTCAGAGGTGCGTGCAGGGTTTGAACCCCGGGCAGCCAGAATAATAGGCCGGAGTCTTAACCACTAGGCTATTAATGTTTTTAATTTAAAAACCTACAGTACCCTAATTCATTTGCCTTACTTAAGAATACCTTACCTTAGTAAAAGTGGCTTGATCTGGGTTGTCGGCCGACCATGACCTCGGGGTATTGATCGCGCCAAGAGAAAGCAACGCAGAGTAATTTAAAACAGAGAAAACATGTAACTGGCAGAAGATTACGTAGAGGAATAAAACATTTGTAAGGAAAAAAAATCTTATTTTTTTTGTTTCAAGAGTAGCAAACGAGCGTGTAGCACATGTTGTTAAGTGGTCACTGCAGCCCATGTACACCCACATGTAACTTCACCAAAACTGAAGTTCTATGTGGGGTCGTACGCAGATGCGTCACTATTCCTGAGGACGAAGATGGTCGTCCGCTGTAAGTGTACCCAGCAACCGCACCTCTCCAACCGAAACACAAAAGATCAGTTCTCTTTACTATAACATGGTATGCAATGCAACGTAATAAGAAGATGAAAGAGGTAGGTCGTAGAACTATAGTTCGTCCGGGGATGTATCACCGACGCCCTCACAATCCGTCATGACGCAATTCTTGTTAAAATTTTCAATTCGATTTTTGTGGTTGTCGGGTACCCTTATAAACGGGACGATATCTCAGTCCTCAGGAGTAGTAATGCATCAACGATAGGGATTCAGATAAGGCTTTGGTCCTGTTTGAGGTTAGATATGGATGTTCATGGGCTACAATGACCATTTATCATCAGGCTGCTTGCACGCTCGTTTGCTACTTTGCTCGCATAAAAAAAATATCCTTTCTACGGTTTTTTAGCACCAGCGTCTGAGATTAAAAGATGGGTTAGGCATGTTCATAGGGATAGCAACGCACGTGTGATCTAGGTCGGGATAGAATTCATTTTTATATTTAACTTACATTTTATTTTCCTTCTTTCTTGTTTTTTATTATCAAATTCCATGGGCGCCAGTGGCCAGTGTGGCTGCACTGTCGTTGTCTACTTGGAAAGTAATGATTAATTTATAATATGTATAAAACAACAAACAAACAGACGAACGCTTTCTACGCTCATTGTGCCAAACTAGGTCGTGTGTGCCATGGACACACAAGACGAGGACATAAACACTCAGACCCAGAACAGCAGTCGAAATTTATCATTTAGATGTCTGCCTGGCAGGGATTTGAACCCGAAACCGATTTTTTCGAACAATGTGGTAGCACACGCGCAATGACGACTAAAGTAACACCCAGACTCTGGACAGAAATTCAAATTCATCATGTAGAACTATCTGGCCAGGGATCGAACCCGAAATCTTCCAAGTGATCGACCGATAAGGTGACACACGCAAAAGGATGAGAACAGAAACACCCAGACCCAGAAC